>JAOQGN010083348.1:0-12222 GCA_027564295.1 Himantozoum antarcticum
CTACACTGAGGGTCTGCTCTCTCCCCTTGCTACACTGAGAGCCTCACCATGATATCCAACTCTCAAAACAGTATTTAGTAACAATAATGACATTAAATAATTTGAATAACATTTGATTCAACATCTGAAAATATAAATCCAACTGGTGGAGAAAGCAACTCTCAATGGTTTACATTTGGAGCAACACTCACACAACGATATCAAATGTCCACCTAAACTTTCACTTTCACAATGCATGGCATATACGACATTGACAGTTGCTCCGGTTTAGCCAAACAATGGCCGACCTAATATTGCAACAGTGTTTTATGTTGTAGACATCGATGAGTGCAGTATTATAGACCCTTGTCACCACATATGTGTTAACACTGATGGCTCCTACACCTGTGGATGTGATGCAAACTTTATACTCAACAGTGACAAGATCAACTGTGAACGTGAGTATTTTTATCCCAAACTATCCATGTAACAGTGAAAACATTGTTGTGCTCGATTATAACAACAGTTTCCTCTGAATCAAACCTCAAACGCTCTCATGTTGCATATACATATAAAGTTTATAAACCCAGCATATATAGACTGCCTGGCACCTACACCAAAACCGAAACCCATCCTTAATATAATGCTTGGCATTTTTAATGTGGAATATTATTTGGTACATAGTACCAAATGTACCAAATACATGGTACATTATTTGGTACATATTATATTTCAGGGCCCCCAGCATTGCAGGTGTGTATACAAGAAAAAAGGAGAGGTCCACTCCTTTTTTCTTGTATACACACCTGCAATGCTGGGGGACCCTGAAATAGGGCTAACATATTAATGAGGCTATGATTTTATATAACATTATTGTTATAACAACACATCACAAATAATAGAAGTTGATACCCCTTTAACCTCATTTTTATGCAATTGAGGACAGACAACTTCACTCACTAAATTTTCCCTAATATTTCGCAACTATTCTGGTCTAGATATGACAATGACATCTGCATTCTGAAGTTCTTTGCAAAATATACTATGTGAGCCCTAGAGAAAACTATTCACTTACACAAATTAATGCAGTTCATCTTGTAATATATTTTCCAGCTGCTAACCCATGCGACACCCCTAGTCCATGTGATGACGTTAATGGACTATGCAATATTGTGAACGATGTCGAGGAATGCTCTTGTAAAAAGGGTTACACTTTAAATGCTGACGGTTCAAAATGTGATGAAATAGATGAATGTGCTCTTGACATAGATGCATGTACACAGAACTGTAGCAACACTGTTGGAAGTTACACATGCAGTTGTCAGTCAGGGTATACTTTGGCCTCGGATGAATATAATTGTGATGGTATGTAGCTACAACGTATGAAAGATGCATAGATGTATTCACCCTCAAATCATAGTAGCTCGTTCACCGTATTGCAATTCAATTTCATCAGTAGAAATATCGAACTTTATTATGAATGACCAAGATCAGTGTTCAATTATTGGTGTTTAAATGTCTAGTCAAATTTCAATTCCTGATTTATTGTCACAAGTTGTGTTAGTTGTGTGTACGCTTGGTCAATTTTTTCACTTTAAAATGTTTCGCATAAAACCCTAGAACCTAAAAACTAGCCTCAACATGTCCTCAGATTACCAGATTAGCATACTTACTGACCAGGGTTTGGGTTAGGAAATCTATCAGTCAATAAACAGTGAGAAAGCTGCTTGGTGGTTTCTGCTTGCAGATATAAATGAGTGTCTACTTGGAGACTACGAGTGTGAACAATCACAGGTCTGTGCTAACACAGCAGGTGGATATGACTGCACCTGCCCTCCCAGCTTCGTTTTCACTGACGGAACATGCAAAGGTACAGTAGGAATCCACATGTATCGTAATTTTGGTGCCTGCTTTCAAATTCAATGATTAGATATTTAATATAGCATTGCCTATGCTAAAATAGGATGAAATGCTGATTGAACAGTTCAATTTAAATTTGCACACGAATACTGTCAGCAACGTGTACATAGTATTATATATTAATAATGAATTACCAGCTAGAATTCTCAAGCCAAATGGTCGGTGGACTTGAAAATTTTAGATAATGAATTACAAAAACCATGTGTCCCATTGGTTGACTGGAAAATTTTAGCTAACGAATTACAACAATCTGTGTGTCCCATTGGTTGACTGCAAAGCTGTGTACAAATAGCTCTGGGTTCTGGTTGACCAGATAACAATACACTTTGTTAATAATCAAAATTTCCATGTAGAAATCAGTTTATAGCCAGTCTCTGTGAACATTTATAGTTCAGTCACAAAAACTGTGGTGGTGCTGCATTCAGTCAATATTATTATGATTATATACATGTATTTTAGTTATTGAGTATGGGAGCCCTGTCTTTGAGATAACAGGGACGGTCGATGAGGAAGCAGAACTAAATGCCATAATATTCTCTTTAATTAACATTACACTCGAACAGGTTAGCAGCAAGCAATAACACATTATCATATTCTTTAGACCGGCTGTCAACTAGAAATTATTTTTATTACTCATTAGTCATTATGGTTGCTAAGTCATGAGTATCATGTGCATTTATAAATTTGTAACCTTGATACAAATTTATAAATGGAAATTGGCAGTAACACCATTTTCTACACAGTCATCATGTTTTAAATATCACTATTAATGACACAGCACTGCATTCAGTTCACATAGTGAGAGAACGCAACTCCTGCGGCTTAATCTGAATCTTTATTCTTGAACAGTACACGATTCAGCAGGAGATCTCCTTGTTCAGCATAATATCCAAATCTGCGAGCCAAGTTTGTGCCGAGGCAAACTGCAACTTTGTATCCGTTGCTTCAGAAGATAAGAGAAGGAGGTATGTTTGTAAGCAATCTGTTAATCAAAACCAAGATTTTGAAATTGAGTTGTGCTTTTGGAATTGCAAACTATCATCAAAGAAATTTGCTATCCTATCACAAAGGTCCTCAAATATATTTAAGGATCTTTAGCTATTAATTAATTACTTGTTGAAATAATTTTTAGTTTATTGGAAGTATACAACAATATTTTACTAGACTATCATACTCTCCAATTAGCAAAACTCAAATTTCAAAATCTTGTTAGCTGTAGCTACAAAGTAGCTGACTTAACATTTTGTGCTATTAAAGTATTGTGTGTTGAAAGACACTTCATCCGGCCCCTGATATGGCCGATGCTACAATAGTAATAAATAGTATGTGATACAGAATAATACAAATTTGAAATACTAGCTAAAAGAAAGTATCGTTGGCACACGATTTGTATACTAAGCATTGCTTTTGAGGTTGTAATTTACAGAAACTTAATATGAAAAGATGTAAGACAACATTACAGCCCATTGAAATTAAAGACCTATCATAACAACAACAGATAACTTCTACTATCATTAATGGAAAGTGTACATTAATCAGAAACAACTTCAGTCAAGTCGTTTAACTGCTGTCGCTTAACAGTTTAAACCAGTCAAAGTCGATTGGTGTAACTGCTCAAAGTGTAGTGAAGGACTATCTGCAAGATGTGGGATATGGATTTCAAATTGGAATCTCAATCATGTCTACTGTGGGTGGCATTCTAGAATCCTTGTCTATTCGCAAATTACAGTTCGAAAAAGAGTGAGAACCTACTTCACTAGACGGGGGCAACTATAATGGGGGCCTATCCAACATCAAACCACAATCTAGAAACAGATTATTTCCAACTGCAATTTTCGCACTGTCAGTATTCCGGCATTTTATGCACTGTACCGTGCATATTTGACCTTGCAATTTGCATTGTAGTTTGTCGTTTGCATTCTTATAGTTGCATAGCTTGAATCTTGTAGTTTGCATTGACACATTTTGTATCTGAGAGCAGAATATTACAAATAGCAAATGCTCCAAAATCCACAGCTTGTGAGCCGTATGCCATTCACGCTCTTCATACCTGCCTCACTGCATTCACAGATGGAGGGTACTGTAATTATTGTCATCCAATCAATTAGCTATTACATAAATTC
Organism: Himantozoum antarcticum; assembly: GCA_027564295.1. Taxonomy (NCBI): domain Eukaryota; kingdom Metazoa; phylum Bryozoa; class Gymnolaemata; order Cheilostomatida; family Bugulidae; genus Himantozoum; species Himantozoum antarcticum. Next base: position 4,023 of record JAOQGN010083348.1, read on the forward strand.
TTTATTTAACAGGAAAAGAGCAGCCCCTACTATCACATTCTACAAAGAGTATTTTTCCCGCTTGCCGGGATATCCTCGATATGATAATAACAGTGATCTACAGTTGGCAATCTATGTACTAGTGCCTCAAGAGGGATACCTTGCCAGCCTAAGCCTATATTATGCTATAGTAGAAGTTGTGGCCAACATCTCTTCTTTAGGTAACTATTACCAGAGTTGTCAGCTCACAATTAACTTTGCAATGAGTGGATAATTTCCGATAAGTACTCTGTGCTGCATATGACTTGATCAGATGTTACTAATTATTCTATCAGGCTATGTCAATCAGGAAAACGTTGATGGTGAATTTTTGTTGAAAATGTGCAGCAGTGAAAATTCACTAGAGTTAAGTTAATGACGTCACATTAGCAATCAACCTGGGTGCTTACCCAAAAGAATAAAAAAAAATAGGCCATTTCGACCTTGTTGCTACAGCTATATTGTTTAGTTTTTATTTTTATTTTTATTGGCATCATCATAATAAATATACACGGATAAGAGATAACTAATAATTGTAATTAAATATATAAAGCGTACTGATAACAAAAAATTTCTGAAAAAGGAAAATTCAAGTGATGAAGGTCCAAGGCACAGTAGCATAGCTAATAGGATTACTGAGCTAGAGAGAGGGAGAGAGAGAGAGAGATAATCCTCCAGTCCCAAATAGAGCAGAGAATCATGCAGGCAGGTACTGCTTCAAAGCTGCCTGAAATGGATCCCTCTCTCCAGGATAGACTAGACGACCGTTTCAGATGCCAGACATCTGGTAGGCGATTTGTCTTTGCTCACATGCTGATGAGTCAGTAGGTGACGGAAGATATATATAAAGCTGGGTATCCAGGAGGATAGCAAGGTGGCCAGTAAGAATCAGAGAGAGATAAGAATGCTAAATGCATGGAGAAGCAAATTTGAGGAATATAGAGTTGGTGAATACATAGCATATTTTGCATTGTGTAGACAAATATGCCAAATGTAATCTGATGTGTCTATGAAAGATGTTTTTTAAAAGTTGCTTTTGAACAGTTAAAATTTTATGTTGATAACTATTAGATGCATTGCTCCAAACTTCTTGACAGTATACAAGTTACTGGTAATCTAAAACTATGATGTAGGCTATGATATAGCCTGTCTTTAAAAATCTAATATAATTTATTATTTGCATTCGCGTTATTATTTTTTATGTAAAATAAAAATAATGATTAACATACATGAATGCCATCTAATTTACAATGATAAGCATGTGGATTGCAAATTGGTTACTTCTGTTGCTCTCGTAGGCTAGCTATGTATGTTACATCATAGGCTAGCTATGATGTAAGAAACAAGTCTATAATATATGCCTGGTAGTGAATAGCCTAGATACCTAGCCTGTGTTGACAAGCTTTGTTATACTAGGCTTCGCCTCAACAACAGTTCTATGTACAGGTACAAAATCATACAAGTGTTTCTACTGAAAGTTGTCCCTCGCGCTAATGATAATCTGACCAATCCCATTTTTAATGGTCACCCATACATGCCAATCGAGTGCAAGGTATTGTGTCAAATTGGACATCTACTACTTTTTTGATTGGCGGATAAAAACACAAGAAGAAGATCGAATTCCTATTCAGTTCGGTCACCTTGACGTTAAACTTAGATCTTAGCGTTTGGGGTTTTTGCGTTCCAAACTGGAAATTGTCAGCTTCTTAGGTAAGCTGACCGAACTGAAAATTAATTTTACTGAAGAAAGATGGCCTTGTTCAGAGCAAACACTAAAAATATACAATGTCCACATTACATGTATTGTTCATCATATAAACACAACAGATTTAAGAAGATTTAACGTTTCAGTTTAATTAACCATGCAAAAACAAATTTCCATGACCAATTTACGATGAAAATATAAATTTGAAGCTGTACATTGAAATATAAATACTGTGCTGTACCATCCGACCACACAACGTAACTACCGTCCGCAACAATCGTGATGGAATGGATTTTGAAGATATAATATGTCAATTTTTTGCTAATATGAATAACAAATAATGAAAATTTTAAATTTATCTTATTCACAGGGTTTGAGATAACAGGAATCACAGGATCGTATGTACTTCCCACAACTCCAGCCGAATACTCTACACCCGTGTTTATCACATCTAACAGCAATGTCTTGGTATACATTGGAGTTGGTGTAGCACTAGTCACATTCACCCTACTTATAGTAATGATAGCAGCTTGTATGAAATATAAGAAGAGGTAAGGAATGTTTGATAACTCATCAAATCTCATGATATATCTTATTAAAACAGATGATTTTAGCATGCATTATATTATTAAAACAAAATTATATAATTTATCGTAATTAGCTTAACAAGTTTACTGTTATTGGTTAGATTTTTGGCTTATTGAATTTAATAATCCACCAGCAGAAGAACAATAACTGTTTGCACAAAAAATTAAAAAAATTAAAACTGCAATACAGCGTAATGACATGCTAAAGATTATTTCTGATAATTTGCGGAGATGTAGACATGCAAATTTTGCAGTTTCAAGCTTTGATGCCGTGAGATATTGACTGCTCAAAATATTTTGGTTTTATGTCATCTAACTAATTAGATATTAAGCACAAGATAGATTTTAGACAAGAGTGCTGTCGCAGTAGAGTGCTGTCGCAGTAGATTAAAACTCTTTCCAATGTTCACAGTAATAATTATAATTAAAACACAATTTGTTCTCGTATATATTATGCCGCAGCACCGTCTGATTAGACAATGTAATACTCATCCATCCTACTACAATATATGACGAGTTCTAGCATAATATTCTACATATTTGGATATTTTTTAAATATTGAGTGCCGTTGCAGGCCTGCACGTGTCAAAGGTTTTTGCAGTCTAGCTTTATGACTTGAAGTGGACCTTTTCAAATCTGAGTGGCCCTTAAAGTCCTTTCACACTAGGAGGGCAAGGTATTGGAATGACGTCTTGGTTTATTACATTAACTATTTAATATCAAAGGGTCTCAGCTTTCATAAACAATTTTGACTTCTTTGATCACACTAATTGGTGTGACATTCTAATGGGTGCTATTGATGCAATGTTTGTAGGAGTTATTGCATACATAGTGTATTGGTTCATAATTATGGTCTCATCAGGCCAGCATAGCGACAAAAATAACACAATCAAATATGACATCATCGTAGCAACAACAAAAGTACGGGCTTTGCATGGAATGCACTCCACATTTGAATGACCGGAAGTCCCTCCATCATTGCTGCTGCCACAACCTGATACATGTTTGTCTGTAATTTAAAAAGTTTCCTCTAAAGGAAAGTCTGCAAAATTTGTTTCACAAGAATGCCCTGATTTGCACTAATATTTACAGAGAGGTAGATCTCAAGGTGTTTAGATTGATATAGTTTGCAACATGTTACATATGGGTGTGCGTTAAGTCATAAGAGGCTGCGAAAAAATAACTGGAGACAACAGAAATACGAAAATACTACCGCGAATCTAGTAATTGAGTCCAAGTAAATTTAAGTTAAATCAAGGAGTTGAACGGAGTTAAACTCCTGTACGTTTATACAATTTAGTTGTTGTCTTACAATGCTCAAGTTGTTTTGAGTTTTGAAGTTGCACTACCATGTAGAGTGATACTTGTCTTACAGTCTTCCGTCTTTGTCTTCTGCAAATTGCCATACTGAAGGATATTTTTCTTGTCAATAGCTTAACAACATTTATTCAAGCTGAACAGTTGAAACCGAAGTCAAGTTTCTCACGATATATAACTTTGCAGGCTAACTGCAAGAATTATAAGCTAAAAAAAACAAAAAAATGACTTAATTTCACTCGAACTAATTTCAACGCATAAGCTGGAAAATTAAGCACTGCGTTTCACTGCATTAGCACTGCAGTGAAGATGCAGTGAAACACTACATTAGCTAATGCAGTGTGCATGAGCACTGAAGCACTGATTTCAGTAAGGCAAAACGCACATTTTGCGGAATTTCGTTTTACTCAAATGTTTTATTACAATTTTTTTAAAATAACGTAATGTAACCAACCTATAATCCACAGTCATGATTACTGGTGTAAATTTTATGTCATTGATTGTCATTTTTCATTTAAAAAACAATAATGTAAATGTAAATAATTAATTATATTAGCAACATCCATCACTTGACAAAATTCAACCAACCTGCATTGCATACCAATAGCTACTGCATAATAATTAATAACATTGCCGCTAATTTCAGACAGTACACGATAAGGCAGACGCCTGAGCTCATATCCACCAAACCATCAGATGAAGAGCATGGAACATATGAAAGGCTCACCATGTTACATCGGCATGGGTGGACAGGAGAGGACAACGCAGCATTGACACCGGTTATCAAAGCTAAAGCTCAGAGGTTAGTTCACTTCAGTTAGTAGTCTTACTTCATCAACTAGTTTGAAATTTTTTTTTATAAATATAATACATAGAATATGATGTGAGTGATGGAGGCCCATGTGCAGAGTATCATGGCTATTCAAGGCTCAGAGGCTATTCAAGGCTCAGAGGCTATGTTAGCAGAGAGTCAATATGCGAAAATGAAGAAACATCTATGTTAGTGACTCCAGCAGGTGCTATTTCAGAGCCGGCACAGGGAGAGTATTTGAGGGGCGGTCTGTTGCACAGTACCTCAATGCACAGGGAGAGTATTTGAGGAGCGGTCTGTTGCAGTACCTCTATGCACAGGGAGAGTATTTGAGGGGCGGCCTGTTGCAGTACCTCAATGCAAATTAAAATTTGAAGATCGAGCCAGTTATTAAAGGTATCAAGCAAGGAATTTATATACAAATGAATGCGATATAAGAATGAATCTGCAAACTGTTGTGATTAATGTATGAAACAAAGTTAAAAAACCGAATGAGAATCAATCATTTTATAGCCCCTATAGAAGATCTGGTAGGAAGTGATAAACCCAAATAATCAGCTGGGAAACATTGCAAAACTAACATTGATTTCTTAGACAGCATTACAAAAGTTTGGTGCACAGAAAAGTGTCCAGAAAATTAGCTTCCCAATGAAGTATAATTTGTGCTGGTTGATACGCTATGGGTGGGTTTTATTGAGGTCAGCACATATTGCAATTATCATACAAGCTGCAATGCAGAAATAAATACATCCCCTTGTGCTGCCACTGTAAAACAATTTCCATATCATAACTCTCCAGGCAGATGCTTCCATGCATATGAGAATATGAGATTTGGTAGGTAGCTTGTCTACGATGAGCAATAGATGTAAATGTAGCAGTAAGCATAGATAGTTTGGAGTAATGGGTTAGATAGGCAGAAGCATAGATAGTTTGGAGTAATGGGTTAGATAGGCAGAAGGATAGATAGTTTGGAGTAATGGGTTAGATAGGCAGAAGGAAAGCCTGATAGTGAGAGTAGCAGGTTAAGTGAGCAAGTAATTACAATGCACTATTTTCTACAGATATTATCAAAAAATTTCCACATTGGTTATATATTTTTTGTATTGGGAAAGTTTTGGATTTTAAACGGAGATACGAAATGTTTTCTAGTTTTGGTGTGGTAGATTGTTCACAATAAATGCTTTTGAATTGTAAAATATTTATTTAAGTGACTCATTGGAGCATTACCCCAACTTACCGTAGATACCCCAACTTACAGTAGACTATATGTAAAGGATTTTCCTAAGGCTTTTAAGATATTTCTGTGCCTTTACCTGATCCTAGGCAACTTGCAGAGAAAAGTAACAGTTGATAGTTTCATATGAATGAAGACTGAAGTATGTATTGTCAAATATAAGTATAACAACAACAATTATACATATGATATGTTCTTTAATTAGGGATGGCAATAAATCACAATTGATTGCAAGATTAACGGTATCATTTCCGTCGCAAGTTAAGTCGATTAATTTATTTCTTACAGTTATGCGTTTATGCATAGGTAAGGTACCTGACATCAAATTTCAAAACTCTGCCAAAAATCAAAATGTCAAAAATATGAGCACAACTGCACCTCTTTTTTTCTTTTCCAGTTCATAGATTAAGCAAGTTTAGACTGAAGATTAATCAAATATTAACCAATGCTTTCTTAATATTAATCGTGATCAAAAATTTTAATCTGCTGCCAACCTATTCTCTGTGAATCCTCAATCCTGACATGCGAACGCAAGCAATATTGAAATAGTTAAAACATTTCATAAATAATTTACAGAAACAGTTCAATTTCAGTAAAGAATTTGCTGAAAGTTTTAGCTATTTCAATACCACTTGTGCCTTGTTCCCATTTTCGGTTGCTGTCTAAAAGCAAATCAATTGATTAGCTTGCAACTTGTTGTGAACAAAGTGTACAAATACCAGTTTGGTTTTATAGAAGTGAATAGTAATAGTACATTGTATTGCCTGGCTTTAGCTTCTTTGATTAAACTAATAGACTGCTATATTTCACTGGTTGATGCAAGCTATTTTTGATTTCATACTACAATGATAATTATAATTATTTAAATTTGCAAAAGAAGTCTATTTGCTAAACTTGCTTGGCAAATATATCCGTCTATTATATTAAAAACTGATTGATTACAGTCAACGTCATCAAAACAACATTCGATGTTATCAGATTTTAGCTGCAGCTTCTTTTATATATTTGAGTGCTCTCGTTTGACATCTTTATATTAACATTATTTAACATTTCAAGCTGGGAAAATGGTCTGATGTTTATTTTAGAAATGTACTGGGATTGGGTGACAAACCACCCACTGTACTCTGCCCTAATCCACGTTTTAAGTTTGTTTTTTTTTGCTGCAGTCACTGCAGCGTGATATCACAAAAAAGGGTGGTAATTATTGAGGTTGCAGTGAAAGAATATAGATTTTCCAACGAAACAAAACATATTATAGTCCCCGCGAAACAATCGTTAGATTGTGAGTGATATGGTTAATAGCGTGCGTATTTGTACCAGGCAAAAAAGGCTTGGCCACTGCGCTTGTAGAATTTTGCAGAAACACACTTACAGTTTGTTGAGGCTTTCAGAAAATCTATGCACATTACATAAACTCTATTGGCATTTAAGTTGCAATAAACCCTTTGTGCACCTGCGGGATTAACATGAACAATCAAATATCTACACCTCAGCAGATATCTTTGGATTCAAAACGTCTCTATTTCCACTACTATTTTATATAAAATTAAAGTTACTTTCGTTTGTGCAACTTCCGTGTTGCGCACGCAGAGGGCTCCGTTACACCGTTGGCTTTCAGTGTTAGATTGCGTTCCATGCTAATAAGCTTTCGACTCTTGCGCTTGGTTTGATCTCTATCAGTTTCATGCACGTTTTTCCAGGTACACACTCTTTTTAGCTTTGTACCTCCCGGCGCTGTGGACACTCCACATGCCGCCCTTGTTGAAAACAAAAGCAAACTATTGCACTAATATTATATTGACGTTTTTGAAAAATGTCCACTGAAACTAGCCTTGCTGACTACAATTCTGTTTCTTCTATAGTTATACGACCCTTTTGAATTGCCATTCCTATTTCTTACACTATTGATAAGTTATGCCGTCTGCAACATATAACCATATGTTTCACTGATCAGGAACGCATATTTTCGTTTTTCTTTTCAAAAGTCTGACTTCCAACCTCAAATCATTCAACACTTTACACATTTCATTCCATTATTACATCACATTATCATTTCTTTCGTATTGTAACTCAATTTTTCATCTCTTGGGTTAGTTATCCAAAAGATTCTCATATATAGTAATATTAAAAAATACTTTTATAGAATAAAAAATCTTTTTCCTCATATCCATAGATAATCGATTCCATCAACTATCACCATTAGCATTTGTGATTTTATTTGTCATTTCTATATGCAATATTCATTTGATTCAATTTCATTTCCTTTGTGATTGTCATTCTAATCTTTCACAATCAATTATTTAACAGAATCAAGAACACATAATTATTATGTATAATATCTTTATGATTTATATAAAATGTATAATGTATATAGGCCTATGAATATTAAATGTAATATTACCACGTAATAATAATTTGTCATTATAGGTATTAATAATTATAATAATAATAAATAATAATTAGTTCGCTTATATACTGCTTAATGAAACTGTTAGACAGTAACTTCTAAGCGGTGGAAATAACTTATT
>JAOQGN010083459.1:0-12218 GCA_027564295.1 Himantozoum antarcticum
TGCAAAGAACTTTCTAAATTATATTATTAGCCATTTAGTTCTTTACATATTTTCTATATATAATATAGCTCTAGCTGGAAAGACTTTTGAGCACTCTTATGCAGGCGTTCAGCACCATAAATATTTATAATTATATATATATACATGTATATATATATATAACTAGCTACAGTACTCAGCCCACGGAATCCCATTTATACATTTATACCACCTACGCATCGACAACACATCATTTAAATTTTGAATTAAATAATATGACTTGTCGAGTTAGAGTGCTCAAGAAGCATTAATTGGTTCTGGTTAACTCTCTCCAACAGTTTCACAAATTGTTCTTTTATACAATTAGGTACGTTGATGCTATAACATACACTGATAACACTGGCCATAAAGCAAGCAAAACACTGATCACCTGCTTAATTGTCAGTGAGTGGCCAAATATAGCCTGTCCTGCCAAGCTTTTGTCAAATGCGGAGTTGCCCCCCATGATGAGTCTGGGCCTAAGAAACAATTGTTTCTGGGGGCCTCGACTCGTCGTGGGGCAACTCCGCATTTGACAAAACTTGACAAGACAGGCTAAACCAAATACAGCCATCAATGGAGTGAAGACGATATAGCATGAAACTGAAATCCTCAAAAATAAAGTTATTGATTATAGGAACAGGCAATACATCACACAACATTCAGCTCCTACCATTGGTAACCAGTACATCAACAGATATTTGCAGGAATGGAGAATTTTGCTTAGTTTAGCATTTGCAAGACTAAGATTGTGGTCATATTTTCAAATAGATACGTGATTGTCCTTTACCCAGAGAAAGCAACTTCACTGCTTGCATTTTTGTTTAAGCGCACTGGTTATATCAAAAATTCTCAATTCTTGCACATACTTCCATATCGATGGAGTGTCAGCTTTCAAGTTCTGGAGTGGTTATCGTTTATATAGACAATAAGTCAATAATCTCACCTTCTACTCGTATTGATACCATTGAGACTCAGCCTTTCAGAGACAATATCCATTTGCTGCTGAAATTAAGATGCCACAACGTAATCCTAGATATATTGAGCTCTTCTGTTTATTAGTATCAGAAGTGTTATTAGTATAGCATAATTATTATCATGATTCACACACAGTTTTTGCATGTTGACTAAACAACATCAAGACTTACTAGAATCTGATAGAAAATAGTAAGCTCATAAACTGGGATTTGAACCCAGGCCCTTTGTGTCACAGCGCCTAACACTTTGGTTCAAATCCCAGTTTACGAGCTTACTATTTTCTATCAAATTATTGTAGCAAATTGTAAACTTTCAATTACTAGAATCTGTGCACCAGTAACGCTGAATAACTATTCTACCATCAATAATATGCGTTGCACTAACAAGGACAGCTGTGTATGAACACTGTAAGATCAGGCCAAAGCCCAATAGCAATTGCCAAGACTTGAAGAGATTTCATACACACTAAATGTGTTGACCATTTTCAAAAAATAATATTCTTTAGTATCATTCTACCATCTGTTCTCTATCATCAAAAGCACACCCATTCTAAGCCTTGGAACATTTAGCAGTTACAAAGTACCAGAGTCAAAGGGTGAACATTAGGTAGAAATTATTTATTGTACATTATTCTAAACTTTATAACTTTAGTCTTTTTAAATTACAGTATTTGTATCTTATTTTTGTCAGAAATACACTATGTATGCCGTTGACGTTTTAGAGGTATCCAATGAAGCATAATATAATTAAATAACACTTTAAAGACCGGGCTGTAAGCCAGCCTATACTGCTCCTCACACTCCAAAACTTGCTCTACAAGGTGGCCAACTGATACACTTATCTATCATATGCCACTGAATATAAGTTAGGAACCCGATTGTGCAAACATGCTAGCAAGAACGCACAAACACGTGCTACAGAAGTATGACTAGTATTTGAATTACGTATGCATATAGAGGCCCTTTATTGGACAGAACAACAAAAGTGGGTACATTGGCTCCGCCTCGCAAGCTGTATAGAGGCTGAATGTCGTCACGTGTTGTCATTATATGATAGGGACCACGTTGGAAGTAGGTCAGGTTATTGACAAATTGAATGCCGGAAGAAATTCTGTGCCGAATACTGCTGTAACGCATAATCAAGAGTCGAGTGCTACGATATTATACAATTTTAAGCTCAGAGCAGGTGGGTGACAGCATAACATGCTGCAATAAGTTACATGTATATCTACAGCATCTCCCTATTTCTTAACCACCAAGCATTTCAATAATATTTAGTTTACTTCTGTTTACTGGAAGACACAAGTTATATGATAATTGCAACTCTAGAATTTGTGTTTAAGTTTGCAATAGCTGATATGAAAACATCACTTGGTCCCAGGTTTGATAAATTGAAAGTAAGAGGTTTTTATAATTTAAAATTGTAATTGAAATTACATTAATATTAATAGTCATTCCAATAGAACTGGGTAGAACCAGTAATTAAGGTAATTTATAGGAGAATATCTCTCATGGAAAATCGAACCACTGACCGCTTGATCGCAGTTGCATGCATAATCACATTTTAAAAGTGTAAACCAAGTTGGTTGAATTGATGCTAAGTACTGATAGATGATCGAATTTGCACAATAACAGTGTAGTAGAATTTCAAGTAATTAACAACTATTAATGGTAATATTTGAATAGGTATTGTTTATAACCAGAGCCAGAGCCTTGTAACAGGCCAATGGTTGATGGATTGTACACATCTATGCTGGTTGCTGGATGCAGTAGTCTTTGTTAATGTCCAGTTCTCACTGTTATAAAAGAAGATGCTTGTCACGTATGTATTAAAGGGACGTAGTTTGATGCTGATGCTGATCTTGTTGCCTTTAGTAATGTGTTTTATGCTGGATAGTGCAACGTTGGCTAGGATTTTCCTTCGTTTTAAATCCTCTTCGCTATCTAACAGAGTGCCTAGGTATTTACACTTCTTCCAATTGGAGTTCCCTGATCTTGTGATGAAATGTTCTTCAGTCTTATCTGTATTGATTTTGAGGTTTCTCTCCTTGAGAAGGGACGGAATAGTCTGTTTGATGCAATTTATGAGATGGCTGCTCTTCAGACCTATCCAACAAATGACATCTACATTTTGAAGAGGTATGATGGTGTCCCTCAGTTCCTATTGGTAGGTGTGGTCTAGAAGATGGCTTGGCGGTGATGTCGAGTGATGTTCTTATGGCTTGTTGCAGTTAGGCTCCGTCTGGTGCTGCTTGTTTCTTGCAGAGGGGTTCAGTGCGTTGGCCAGGTATAGTGTAAATAGAATTAGACTCATACAGTCTCCTTGAGGAGTACCTATATTAGTTGTGAATTCTGTTCCGATTTTGTTGTTAATTTTAATGGAAAGTTTCACGTCTTCGATGAGTAGTTGGAAAAGGTGCAATTCATCTTTTTCTAGTATGTGTTGTAGATCTTCTATGATGGCATTTCCTGGCGACTGTGTCCAAACCTTGCTCATGTCCATCATGAGTATATGGGTTTGGTAGTTGATGGACTTGATGCCCTTCTCGGCAAGGATCTTCATGGTGAAAATCTGCTTCAGTGGTTCTTCGTCCTGACCTGTATGCAACTTGAGACAAAAGTATATTTTCTTCAATCTTTCTGCCCACTCAAGTTATCAAACAGATGGCCAGGACTTTTCTAATAAAGTAGCTGAAAAGGTTTGATAGTACAATTATTTGATAAGCATAAAGTAAGGTTACATTTGCAAGACAGGTAGATTAAAAGTGAATACGCTTATTGAGATAACTAGAATCAATCGTCCTCCTCCGAGATTTACAACAAACTGAAATATGATCAAGCAATCCATGTATTTATATAGTCAAGTGCTGCCAGCACACAGTCGGCAGAATGTTAAAATTAACACAACAGAATGGTTATTACTCTCGATAAATGTCGAAGTCATTGTTTAGCGGTGTGTACGCTGTTCGACCTCTCACCAGAGGTCGGAGGAGCGGTAAATCGCTCACAGCATTGCCAATGTATATAATATTGTGGAGAAATTCCAGCTTCCCCTTCCAAACTCTGACATTGTAACATAATTAGTACATAATATAATATTATACTTGCATCATTATTATTATAAGAGTTGTCTACTCTTATATCATAATCTGAAAAGGGTAGATAACTCTCCGCTGCACATCTATTCATGGCAATAAACATGAACTAGCAAATTAGCATAGTATACTCTTTGCCTTTTTACGATTTTCCCCAACATTCTTAGAATTGTATCACTGCAGAGTTTGGCTCAGCTGGCCTCAACCCTCAACTTATATACAAATCTATTCTATTCTACCGTTTCAAAACCAGGTGTCCGTCGATCAAACTCCTTAGGCATTAGATGGGGAATAACTATATACCCCAAACCCCAAACCATCTACAATCTATAGATTTTGGGGTTTGGGTTTCCAAACGGCAGTTACGATGCATTCATCTTCTCTCATTAGTCGGGTATCCGAAGGTCAAAATGGGGTCCGAGGTGCTGACCGCTGAGTTATGCATCTATTTGAAGCTTGAACCTTATATTTTCATATTCTGTGCTCAAACAGGAATCACAAGCGGGATTCTACAAAAACTCCGCATTTTAAGGCAAGGGAGACAACTTCATATGAAATATTTATATTAGCTTTAAAACTATGTTGACACCAAAACAATAATCAGAGCTCTTAGAAAATTTGGATATGTGTTGGGGAAATATGTAATGAACTTATCAAGAGTAAAAATCTGACCAATGTACCCCTCAGCTGCCATTTTGACGCATTTCAGATTTTATAAGTTTTTTACTAGAACAGCTATGCCACTAACAAAATATGTGAAATAGGAGACATTTTTAGTTACTTCTTGCTTATTCATAACTAGCAAATTAGCTTAATCCATCAAAAAGTAAATTTCGTACAACCTAAGCCATAGCAGCTCAATTATTTCAATAATCATATATTACGCTACGCCCTGGCTTGAAAGCATACTGTTGTGGATTGTATGTATATATAGAGAGGACTCATGTTATTTTATCTGTTAGCTGAACTGCTGGTAACTTGTTAGTATCCAGACATTCACTTTTATGACTTCCATATCTGGAAAATATATTTAATCCACCAGCAAAATATACTTTCTGCAGCCTGAGCAATAGCCACCCAGCTGATGCAATGAATCATACGTATACTCTTTGCCCTGGCTTGAAAGTGCTGGGCTTGACATTTTCTCGTTGAAATGGTAGGTTTGGCTCAATCAGAAAATTAATACACATACTGAAAGCCAACAGATCAAATTGTGGGTTGGTTGGGTGTGTGCAAGTGGGGGCGTAGACCAGGTAAGTAAAAGAAGCCGAGTATCATTATAAATATTGCCACTAGGGAGTGAAGTTTCATACCTAGAAGTTTGACTCTAGTATGACTCTATTTAAACTTCTAGGTTTGACCAATTTGTGGTTGAAACACCGAACACCGATATATGCAGATATCCTGTGACCAGGCAGTAAAGTCACTTCCACCGGCCAAAAGCGCTGTCTTACGTATGAAACGTTATATAAGTGAACAAATTATTATTGTTACTATTATTGTTTTAGTATGTCTGTCACAAAAAATCACACAAGTCAAAACATGTTTAATGTGATATTTGCTAAATTGTAAAAAATGTAAATTTGTTAATGATGTGATTATCCACTCATAATACTAAAGAATCGGTCCAACAATTTAACACAGAGCGTTCTAAAACAGTCATCAGTTCGTGTCAAGGCTTCAACATCAAGTAGTATGAATGTTTCCTATAAACCAAAGTCATCAAAATATCATCAAATCAAAACAAAACTGATCCTCAAACAGACAAATCAAATCTCAGGATCCTCAGAAGGCTAGCAGCTGCAGGACAAACTGGAGACATTGACATGTGGGATCTACCGAGTGATATGGAATAATTTCCCCTTTCGTTGATACATAAAGATGTGACTATACTGAAAACAGAAAATAGTGTCAGCTTAAACCTGCTCCCTAATGATATACCAAAAAGTGATCTAGATCACTCCGCTCAAGCTCAAGCTCAAGAGAGGGGAAAGAGATGTTTGAGAGAATAGTTTTTCCAAGAAGGTACTGCTGATAAAAAAATTAAAAAAACAATTAGTGACTCGTCAAGGTGTCTCTATTAGTTCTGAGTAGCAAACAAAGTTTAATTCAGTTCTCTGCATAAGAATGGAAGAACATGGGGAAATTTTTTTTATCAGAAAAACATTTTTGTGAAGGAAATTGTAGCAGTAACAGATGCAGATGCACAATGTCATAAAAATCCTGGACCTGGGCATTGTACTGGTTGTGTAAAAAGAGAAGCTTGAATTGTGTGATCATGTATCTGGTGCTTTCCGACTCAGCTAGGTGTGGCTTACAGGTTGCACCAAAGGTTCAATCCGCTGGCAGGCCTAGCAATAACCGGTAGAGTACCGCACAGGATTTTCTTATCTAGGTAATAGTGCTAAGTATTTTATATTCTCGAATTCAAACTTTGTATTTTTCCATTTTTTTAAATAAAAACAGTAAACAGAAACGCGATGGCTATAATAATAATAATTATTATTTTAATAGGAATATGAAAAATCGACAATCAGTTCTCTTTGCAGCCATATCATTGTTTTTAATCATTCAGGTTCTTACTCTATAAAAATGGTTCAATAAATAGAGTTGCTTGCTTTTAGTATGTATGTGTAATAATTTTCTGATGAATGAGCAAAACTACCATTCTAATGAGAAAATGTAAGGCATAATACAGTGGTAAAATTAGCTCTCCACTCACTGACAGTGACAGTGTAATGTAAATACGTAGGGATCACTCAACTCTATTAGTGTTCATCATTTTATTACTATTTACCAGTAACATATCTTGGAGTAGTAAAAACATCAGCGGGGTATATTATGTGAAATTCAACCCCTAACATTTACAAGATTGCCCTGCGAAGCAGAAAATTATTTTGTTATAGGGTTGGGAAAACTGTTAGGAAGTTGAAAATTTTTGTTAGGGAGTTGAAAAATGCTATTAAGGGGTTGAAAAAATCTGCTAGGGGGTGGAAAAAATCTGTTAGGGGGTTGACTTTTGATGTTTTTGATGTGTTTTAATGAAAATTAGAATAAGAAAAATGAAAAATATAATTTTTTTGTTTAGCCTCAGATTTGACCCCAGAACGTTCGGGGGTGTAATATATGCCCCTGAGAAGCATTCTATCAATTGAATATTGTTGCTGTATCGTTTGTATAATATGTTGTTGTTGTATTTTTCCATTAACTTATATCTTTGTCTTGGCAAATTCATGATTACTAGTCTGCCGAATCTATTTTTAGTTACCTTTTCACTATGCCGAATCTGAAGGACGCTCTTCACTTCCTGCTGAATCATTTTGAATTTGTATCAAATTGTATATGTACGTTTCATTGCTTGGCAACCATTCGGCTATGACTTAACTTTTTCTACTATATAAGTAGAGCTAATTCGATGAAGAATTAGAACATCCTTGGTCTCTGTTCTTGACACTTGGATTCTCTTACAATACTATTAACGTGCCTTAACTGGTAATCGGGTAGTATTGTTATAAGAGAGTGACTATAGTAATTTACAGTATCTTGTTGCTTAGGTACATGTTGGATACATGTTAGATTTGCTTGTTATCACCTATTGATGTTCGTTTGATGAATAGTGAACCAATTATCCAATCACTACTTGCGATATTCCTTACTAGAAATAGGACTCGGAACAAGTAGAGAAATTTGAATATAATAATAAGTGGATTCGGTAAACTAAACTATTATTGACAATCATTATTGTGCTTTCAGGAATGCAAGTGGTTATAGAATGAGAGTCTAGCAATACCGAAAGACCACAATTAATTAGGCCACACTCAGTTAATGAT
The DNA here is from genome assembly GCA_027564295.1 of Himantozoum antarcticum. Classification (NCBI taxonomy): domain Eukaryota; kingdom Metazoa; phylum Bryozoa; class Gymnolaemata; order Cheilostomatida; family Bugulidae; genus Himantozoum; species Himantozoum antarcticum. The sequence goes on from JAOQGN010083459.1 coordinate 7,921, forward strand.
TAGGTTTGTGTCCACATTTTTCACCTACGCATGGGAGTGAGCGAGGTGCTTTATTTTAAAATTTTTCATTTTAAGGAATTGAAAATTTAACTGAGGGAAGACAAATTTAAATTTTTTTAAATACGTTCTGCCACACGTGAGTACGAAGTCAGTTTGATTTTGTTCAAAAAATTATGAATTTGGAGAGTGCTAGTATTTTTTTAATGTTGCTCATGTAAAATCTGATGTGCTTTATACAAAAATACTGTAAAATCGTGAAAAATACATGACTGCCAGCAAAAATCATCTTTTGGCTAGATTTATAATGTTTGGTTTGGAAGCCTGTGAATGCCGGTAATAAAATTTTATACTGGCTCAGTCACAGAGGGTCGTGATCTATTACACCGAGAGTGAGTGAGCCTTTTGATTTTTGCATTTACTAGTGCTTGTAACAGGAGTGAGTGTGGATTTTGATTTTATTGACCGTCAAAATAGCATGAGTGAGTGGACACAGACTTAACAAGTTACCGAGTGTGGCCTTACTATCGGTAATTAATAAAGAGAAGATAATTCCTGATATTTACCGAATGAGTTATTTAGCTTAAAATAATTTGCAAACCCATTCAGTAATTGAAGTTGTTTATTAAGAATAAATAACTTGTAGTATCAACTTATCAACATATCATAATAGACTAATAGAATACTAATAGAATAATCATCATAATCGTGATAGCAACATATCATAAAGACAAGAAAAGATAATTTCTCATCTATATCGAATTACAGATTGGAAATAGGTATAAATAGATATTGTACAATAATACTCCGAAAAGGAGATAGGTACTCCTATTATATTATTACAATACTGTAAAGAAACTTACTAACTCTTCAAATACAGCTAGAACTCTTTACGGATCCCATGTTATGTAAAATCAATAGAAGTGGTGGAAAAGCATGTGCCTTGCACATAATTAGTTTATTTAATAATTCAGAGATGAAACTGGCATAGATGCTTTTCGTAGAAAGTCCAGCGTAAGGGTGGTTTGTGTTGAAAAGCCGCTGAACCGCTGAAGATGCCCATTGGTCAGATTACAGCCAGCATTTTATATGAAAGTGGTCTGCGGGTAAGGCAAGATAATTATATCTGGTGGGTCAGATAAAATATACAAATTACTAGCAATGCAAGATAGAGATGCCTGCAGCTCATAAAAGTGCTCGGGCCAGTTACTAACAATTTACCAGCAGTTCAGTTAATGGATAAATAACGTAAGTACTGAATGACAAATGCACAATATACATGTAATTATTTTGTGGCTAAATATGCAGATAGTTTGTGGATAGCGTATGAATAAATGTAGGTTAACTTGCTGTACTATCAGGACGGGATGGGGTGCGTCCTCTCCATATATACTAACAATCCACAACACTTTCAAGTCAGGACGTAACTTAATGTATGATTATCGCAACACTTGGTCTGCTATTGTTTAGGGCGAGGAAAAATTTATTTGCTGATAGAGTAAGCTAATTTTCTAGTTATGAATAAACAAGAAGTAACTAAAGATTTCTGCTGTTTCACACTTTTTGTTTTTGTCATCGCTGTTCTGGCCAAAAACTTATAAATTCTTAAATGCTAACAAAGGGCATTTTACTTTTACATTGCAGTACGTTACATTTTATTTTATGCTGTGCTGAGGGGTACATTGGTCACATTTTTATTAGTTCATTACATATTTCTCAACACATGTCAAAATTTTTCAATGAGCTGTGACTATTATTTTGGTATCAACATAGTTTTAAAGGTAATATAAGTATTTCATAATATGAAGTTGTCTCCCTTGCCTTAAAATGCGGCTATTCTGTAGAACCCCTTGTGATTCTTGTTTTGAGCACAGAATATGAAAATATAAGGTCTAAGCTTCAAATTGATGCATAACTCGGCCGTCAGCAACTCGCACCCCATTTTGACCTTCGGATACCCGACTATATATATATGTATAAGGCTGAGATCTTTCCAGACAACTCATTCACTTTTTGGAGCTTGTTCAGAGATTACTGTAAGCGGAGAAACACAATAAATTTCTAAACTACATGTATATTTGAAACTCCTTGTACTCAATCAACCATATCCATATTCACATATTCACATTAACAGCTGATTAGTTTTAAAAGCAACAGGCACTTGATTTCTATTGATTGTTGTGATTATCCAACTATGACATGTGTAGTTGACGGTTCCAGGAGTGATCTCCTCCCTTGAATTTTCATATGACAATTACCTAAGCATCCAGTGATAGTCGTAGACTTACTTTCAAATCAGTAGGCAAACTCTTACAATATATGACAGCACCAAGAGAAGTTCAGATATTTTTGGATAGCATTGTATGATACAATCGAGCAGATATTACAGAGAGCACTATTATAGGATCATGGTATGAAATGGTATGCATCTTCAATGCTTTATAAAACAATAGAAAATGACAGAACATTTTATACATAATGTTCAGCTAAAGAAAAGCCCAAAAATACAAAAATAACGTAACTAAATACAACTAAGCGCATTCAGTTGGGGGAGGCTAGTGTTGGAGGTCTGAATTTGGATATGGGCTAATAATTCCAGACTTGTATCTCTCGGTATGCTAACAGGATTACGACTTGTCTCGTTCGTTTCAAGACAACGTTGTGTACCCCACTGTGCTACGGAAGTTCTACAGCAAAACTGTATCCAAGAGCTACAGTATCCCCAAGTGGGATATAGATCTGTTCAGTTATAATATTGTATCCAGCTCTCAGGAAGCTTAGTGGTTGGTGAATGGAATAAAAGTAATATCTGTTATAGTTGTAATATGGGCCAGAATGATTAGCTTGCTCAACTCGAGCTCGTGAGCTTTAGGTGACGAGCTTTGCAGCTCGTGAACCGAGCTTCACAACACACAATAACGAGCTATTGATGAATGTTCAATTTAGTGGCTGTTCAGTGTATTAGTTAGCACTCTATATCACATGCAGCACATAATATTATACAATTTTGCGATGAAGACATGTTCATTAATTGAATATGATATTGATATATATTCGAGTATATATATATCCGTATACTAGTAAATGAAATGAAGCACACATGGAATATGCTTGAAGAACAATCAATGTTAATTTGTTAAATAATATAATGCATCAATTGCATGAAAGGTCATCTCGCCTCACTCTCGAGGTAAGAAATAGAAGCTCGATTCTGGCTCGACTCGGAAATTATTACGCTCGTTCCAGTAGTAGACTTGCAATTATAGTAAATACATGTACATGTATATTCACACTTGTGCGAAGATGCATGCATTTCACATGTATTCACACAGTGTAAACCAAATATTACAAGTTGCTTGAATTGATGATAAGGCCAAGCTAAATTAATTATTCGATCTGTGTCCCCTCGCTCGTCACATTTGTAGACTCTCCTAACAGTAAATTTAGCGCTCGCTCATCAAGAACTAGGGATAAATTCAAAACTCAAATCCCTCGCTCCCTCACCACCTATTAGATTTTGGCAATAAAATCTTGAGCTATAATTGAGTGGAAGCATCCTGAGTTGGAAGTTTCTCTTAAATCAGCTCTTTTTTAAAGTATCTATCATTAAATGTTGATGTATCGTTGGAGAATATAATGTATTGTAGCTTACACATGGGAAAATTCAAAAATAAGTTAGTATCTTGACCTCCCTCATCAAAAAGTTAAAATCTGTAAATTATAAGGCTATAAATTTAAATACCTTACTCACTCATCCCTATGGCAAACATTTTGGACACAGATCTAATGATCAATTGAGCTTGGCCTAAATCAATGCACTGTTAGATCCCCTAATTTTCACTAAAACTGCTGTATAATTTCAAGTAATTTTTACTATGTTTCATAAAAGAGAAGCAAAGTATTTAAATTTGTAACAATGATTGCTTATTGTAATAGTTTCGTATACTATCCACAGACACAAACATGGCCTCAAATGGCTGCTAGTATACAGTAATATCTATTGCATAAATTACTTATAATTTTAATAACATTTAGAGCGGCTAGATTTTATCTCGGTAACAATTAATCAAATCTACTTAGTAATAACAAATACTGTCACTTCAAAGAAATCTCTTGCACTGTAACAACGGCTCTGTATCTTAAGGAAGAAAAAAGGATAATAAATATAATTCTATTCTAAATTATCATTTTTGCTTGACAACTATGGTACCTTATTGTATTTTATAATGGAAATCCATTATTCTGTGGACTGGCAAACAAATTCATTTTAATTATATTATTCTCAACTTTAAGAAAAACTG
>JAOQGN010083570.1:0-12214 GCA_027564295.1 Himantozoum antarcticum
CACATTGCGGTTTGCGGTCAGGTCAAATAAAGGTCAACTGGGAGCGTTCAGCCCATACTACTACTACTGCTAACACCTCAGGCCCTTCACTATGATCTAGATTGGACTGTAGGATCAGGTGCATGGCAGTTCTTTGTATTCGTTCCATTTTGCATCTGCTTTGTTCTCATAAAAGGCTGTACCATGTACCAAGATGCTTATTTGTAGGCCATAAATGTGTGAAGCATTGGCAACCGAACCTACTATCTTCTGGATGTTTTCAGCAGAATGGGAAACAAGCACACTATTAGTTACAAACATAAGTTCTAACACTAGGATCTTCTTTGATTTGTTTTCGATTTAGATATGAAAGTGTTGAAAAGGTTGGCATCTTGTGTCGATTGAATGTAAATTCCTTATGCAGTGTCCCTGAATGCTTTTTGTAGCATCACTGCTAAGTACATGTACAAGGAAAAAAGTATAGTGCAGTACGTAATCCGTATTTGACCTCATTGCTCACATCAAAGGGTTCACATCGTGCATTCCTTCAACATTGACCTTTGCCATCATATTATTTATGTGAATAGACTCAATCATCCAATGTGATTTTCCGGACAGCCAGATTTCCTCTATATGCCTTTGTAAAGGATGCAAAGACAACAGTCAAAGTTATTTTCAATGCAGTTGTCATGAAGTTGTCGCAAACAAAATATCATGTCGATTTTGCCTCTGCCAGATTGAAAGCCACACTACATCTCCTGTACGATCTTCTCCAGTATAATGCTCCCATTTCCAAGTATTCTTGGACATCTCGTTTCTAGCTAATGAAAAGAGAGAAATACAGCCACAGTCTTGTCTATCTCTCGTCTTGAAGATTGTGACAAGTTTGACATCCTGTGGAACAGGAACAGTGCCATTTTCTCGAGATAGGAGTCTCACTTGATGTAGCTTGGCTGTGATTTTAATGCCACCATGTCACCATATCTCGATTCTCGACACAAGTTCCATCGATTCCAGGTGGTTTGCCACTTGGTAGTGTTACAGTACCTTTGTTTGTTTGACATCATCCAGGGCAGAGCCACCCTGTGAATGTCATGTTCTCACCCTGAGGATTTCCAAGATCATTAATGATTGGGTATTGGTCAACATTAACAAGGGCATCTGGGTCAATTTTATCAGGTAAGCTCAGTAAACATGTTTGTGACTTCATATTTGTCTCTATATAAGTATTCTCTGTTTGTCAGCTGAGCTTACAAGCATTGACCCCAAATTTATTTTAGATCATTGCAGATGCAGAATCCTTTCATGTCATTTCTGTCTGCTCGCCATTGCAGATCCCACCATTTTGTCTTCATTAACTTTGTATGGAGTTGTATTTTCCTACAAACTTTTTTATCTCCACATCAGGAAGTGATGACCAGATTTCCCATCAACAATATTTTCCTTACCCATGTACCATTTTTCTATGGTATCATTCATTTCTTCCTGCCATGTTGTTCTGTATTGCAGGGAGTTGAGCTTCTCAGTTGCAAGTTTGTTAGACTCATTGGCACCTATTTTTGGTTTGCTGGTGTCTCAGTCAAAGGCTTAGTTCTGATCATCATGTGATTAGTGTAGCAGTTAGCTCTTCTCATAACTAGAGTGTTGTGAATCTCCCTTTTGTCCTTTTGTCGGGTAATGACAAAATCGATAGGGTGGAAATGAGGGAGTCTGAGAGTCTGAGAGTGCATCCATTTCTCCATGTCGGTACATGTGTAGCCATTGTTCTAAATAGTGTTGGTTATAAGTGGGATTACATGTAATTATTTTCTTGTCTTCTCTGAGAGTGGAGGCCCACAACCAATGAGTAAAGTCAGCATAAACAGAAAGTAGGCTTTACAGCCCATACACTCAGTAACCCGGAGTAACAATTGCTTTAATTTGGCATATTGCCAGCGAGGCTTTTTGAGAAATTAGTGAACGTTAGCAGGCTGAAGACATTAGTGCATTTAAATTGAGAAGGACTCAATTTACTGTCAAATGCAACCTCTCTATTAATACTTTGATGAGTACAAGTAGTAAAGAAATGATCAGGGGTGTCTTTATCGGAACCATACTTGGGAGAACTAGGCTCATCAGAAAGCCCCAGTAACGTATTGGCAAAAACCACAATGCCCAGTTTTCAGAGAGAAAACATTTTCCTAGATCTGCTCTGCCTAACTGGATAGGTTCATTAGTCTTTTTAATTTCTACTTCAGTAAAGAACTTTTTAGCTTTTCTGCAGCTGCCTAACGCTTTCCATCGACTATCACTTATTTAATCTAAAAGATGTTCATTTATGTCATTCTCTATTGCTATAGTTGGTAGAGGCAAAATAGATCCAGGACTACAAAATTTTCCCGCAATACCAATATTAATTTAAAGTTTGGAATTTTCATTGCTTTTGATTTCGGAGTGTCCTGTAACCCAGTAAAGAGAACAAGGATTAATATCAGCTAATTTATTGAGATTTTCAACACAATTTACTGCCACTTTGAATTTGAATTCCCATTTGCATAATAATAAAGTCACCATTTGACTATCTGAAAATATTTTCCAAAATGTAAGAGTTCAATAGCAGCTCTTGAAATTGCAATGATTTCTGTTTGAAATCTAAATCTAAGGAATTGAAATCTAAGGATTTGTTCCTAAGCAGACAGACTCTTCTTGTACAAAATTACCTTGATCACAAATCCATCAATCAATCAATTCCAGTGTCTTACATCTCTCCTATTTTGTTGTCCAAGCAATATTGTTTATCATGACATGAATATTTACCGAGGAGTTTTTCTCGAAATTTTGCATACGTTTTATTTTATCACTGGGTAGAATAGATTTTGACGAAACAAATACAAATTTAAGCGCTACGTATTATGTAATAATTTCTTGACCAAGAATTTTCAACCTATAATATGCAGACAAAGCAGTATGATAAATAAATAGATCTAACAGTTCAATACTTCTCATCAATTCTAATGCTGCACTTGGTGAAGACTTCATGCACCCAGATATTAATAAACACGCCGTCCTGTTTAATTTACCGAGCTCCTTATCGTTGCATAGCACATCACAATAGTGTTGCCATGTAACACAACCCCATAGCATAACATAGGCCTTATTACCAACTTACATGTATAAATATGCAATTCCAAGTCAGTTGTTTAGCTCCAATCCCCACCTGGTACCAATACTATTCCTACACTGCCACAGAAAATTGGTAACCTTTCTCAATCTTAAGTCAATGTGCTTATTCGAGTTCCGCTAGTATTTGAAGTGACTCCAAGGTATTTTACCTCCTTAGTTAAAGAAAGTTTCTTTTGAAAAGCATTGTAGACTAGTTAGATTAGGTTTGTACCTTTTAGTAAATAGTATGAGATTACTTTTATCTTGAATAATGGTTAGCTCATTAGATACACACCACTTTTCAGTATATTGTTGAACACATCATTTAATAAGTCAGACAAATTATTAGTATATTACCTCTTACTGCCATGACAATGTCATCTGCATAACCCAATGACAATGAAATCCCTTATTATTTAACTCTTCTATCAAGATATCTACAACTGTATTCCACAACAGAGGTGATAAAACCCCGCCTTGAGGACAACGTTGCATGACCGACTATCTCAAGGAGTCATCCTCATGATTTGTTTCACATTAATTATTCTATGAGTGAGCATAATTTCAACAAAGGAGCAAACACAACTTGAGACAGAATGCTGTTCAGGCGCACATAATGTAGAGTTAGGTTAAGTATAATCAAAAGCGCCTTCTATACCCTGAAAGGTCATCAAAACTTCACATTTCTTTTCTTTCACAGATCTTACATAATTCGTTCTATGTTAAATTTTACACAATTCAGGCAAACCTTAATCGATGCCCAAGCTGAGTACTCAGATGCTTTAAGGTTAAGAATTCACTATTGCATTTCTTGTGATTATTTTCCTCTATGGGCCTTCTTGCCTATATATTTTTTATGTACCTGACACCTTTGTTAGTATTTGTATGCAGTAATTCAATGACTAGCTGCATATAAATATATTTTATTTGTCTTGAATATTATGTGAGCATTGCTACAAAGACAACCACTGTGTTATGGTATAATCTAGCTTTAGACCATCCATCTGATTTCCTCGGAAGTACTTCATAGATGACCTATATAAGTTGATTCTCTCCAAATAAGCCAGAGGGGTTCCATTTGGGTGAGCTGGGATACCTAAATTGTGTGTGTGGAAATGAGGTAGACTCCTGCAAAATGAGGAAGACTTGACATGTATTGAGAAACCTAAAAACTATCATATAAAATTGAATAGCAATCGTCTTTAGCATGTGGAGATCAATTTTATTTTAAAGTTATATTTTTAATAAAAAAGGTCCATTCCAATCGCCATAACTAGCCAAAGTTTTTGGTGCGTCAACTAAAGTGCGATAACCTCATGTCCGAACAATAGTAAAATAGCTAACGCAAAGTACCGGAAGCTGCCTTTTTAATCAATATTTAACAAATATAGGTAGGCCTAAACCATGAAGTACTTCCGAGGAAATCATAAAAAAACTTAGAACTTCTGAGTAATTATGGGAAGTTCCCAAAAGTTCTGAGAATTGAAATATTAGGGACATTTGTGAACAAGGTCCTAGAAAATTTGGGAATTTCTTGGAACTTACCGGACGCAAGTCTTAACAACTTCTAGGAATTGGATCCAAGATCTCTCGGGATATCTCTGCAGGCGGCCCTGAAATGTCTGAGAACTCCTTGAGGATCTGTGTCCTGGAAGTCCCAAGGGTTCCTAAGGAGTCTTAGAAGTTCCTGGAAATTCTAGGCACTCACCCCGAGAGGAGATTCCAAAATTATCATTATTATGTAGTGGTGCCTTATTGTAATGATTTTGTGTACATGTGTACATGTGTACATGTGTACATGTGTTATGTAGCATGGGTTCACTCCAACATCTGGAGCTATTAAAGCTAAATGGCAACAAGTTCTCTAATGGCACTCTTCCCAGTGTTATATCGGAGCTATCTAATCTAAGAAGTTTGAAGCTATATGGATGTGACCTGACAACCCTGCCAGAGAGGTGAGTATATTGGCATGCTACCGGAAAAATTAACATAATATATATCAGAGGATCACTTACTAGCGCCCCCAGTTTATTAGCAATTATACTATCGCGGCAATATCACCAGTTTCCAGTGTCCATCTGCATCTATACACAGTATTACCTTTCTCAGTAATACTCTGTTCAGCAGCAAACCATAACCTGACCATAAACTGTACTCAAACGGACTCTATGGCCACCTTGTATACTAATATTGTGTATAAATTTGAATAAACTCTCTCATGTAATTGCTTATTCATTTGGAAGTTACTACACAACCAAATGACATGATAAGCATTATATCAGCTATTCTGGTATTAACATTAATCATGTTCTTAGTCATAAATTTATTTTGCCTTTCAACATGTATCTTGCCATGATCGGGAAAATAATGTTTGTGGTTTATAATTTCAAGTTCATCAGATCCTGCATGTGGGACCTGATATATATATGGAGTTATTATGGTACATGCAAATGGCTCTTATATGTTTCAAAGTTGAAAGTGAGTATGGGTGAATATGCTCTACTCGAGAATGATTGTGTACTAGATGGGTAGCATGATTGATTCCCTGACTGATTTTTAGCACAAATTGTTGCTGATTAGAAACAAGGTAATCAAGCAGTTTGATTGATGAATATTCTCACATGAGATTACTCAATCAGACTGATCAATGCATGAGCTCAATAGTGTGTTAACTAAAAATATTATGTAATTGCAAACATTCTTTATATTCTCCTTGTAGCCTACACCAGCTGCGGGCACTCAAAGTGTTAGACGTATCCAACAACAAATTCAAGGTATTCCCTCCTGTTATTTATCAGCTGACACATCTGAAGAAGCTGGAGATAATACATAATAGGCTATTAGAGACAATAAGCAGTGATATATTGAAGCTGGCAGAACTACAAGATTTTAACTGTGATGAGTGCGCATCACTGACATCTCCACCATATGTCGTATGTAAACAGGGGCTGTCATCTATCAAGAAGTTCTTCATAGACTTACTGGAGGAAGTTGGAGTAGAGCTGACCACAGTACCAGTGGCTGTGCTGGGGAATACAATGGCTGGTAAAACCAGTCTTATACGAACTCTACAAGAGAATAGGCGTGTACTTACACTACGTCGAGAGAAATCTAAGGCAGATGAAGCTACCAGAGTGTTTAAGATAGCGGAATTGGATCTGAATAAATCCCAATGCGTATTTGTGGACTATGGAGGGCAAGAAATTTACCATGTAACTTACCAACTGACAATTAAAGAGAGATGTGTACCACTTTTAGTGGTGAATATGAAAGAGTATGATGATTTGGTGTCCGAAAGAGAATGCATGGAAGCAACAAGAAGGGTATGCTTTGATTATATTTCACATTTGTATGTTGCGTGTCCACAACTAGGAGAACCTATTCTGGTTTTGACTCATAAAGACAAGCTACGAGATGAACGTTTTGATTTTCTGCAAGCACAACTGCTCGCATGCGTTGATACTTTACGACATGAAGCACTAGATGAAGAAAAGGCGCTGTCAAACGGTTCCAGTGAAGTTCGTAACATAACCCACTTTGCTGACATTACCAAGCCACTTATTATTAAACCATCTAATGTGTTTGTATTTGATGCAGATCCAGATGAAACAGGCAACATAGTCAATCTCAAGAACACAATAGAACGATATTGCAATTTGTTTTCTGTAAGAATTCCACGGCTGTGGGAGCGCGTAGATTCATTTCTGGAAGAACAAACTGAGATGCCATATGTTCTGATATCAGACATAGAAGCCAGGTTTCCAGGAAATGACCCGATGATAATCCTCCATTACATGCATAACATAGGAAGGATTCTGTGGTATGAAAATATAGATACTTTGTCTAAGTATGTCTTCCATCAGATCCCAGCAGTTACTAAAATGATAGAGCTGCTGTTCAACCACTCAGAAGAAGAGGAATGGAAACAAAGGATAGCAAACTTCAAGCCGTTCCAGCACAATGAGCAAACCATTGGGGCTGCCAAGTATCAACAGCTAGTTAATAGATTTAGAGAATATGGTGTGATGGATGAAGCTATTTTATTCAACCTTCTAGAACAGCATACCAACTTTCCTCCACATGTCGCATTTGGGATTCTGAGAACCTTTCTGATAGCACATGGCCCAATCAAACATGAATCTAGAATTGCGTACATCATTCCTTCATTATGTACACATTTTATGGACCGATCATGGCAAGAAGATGGCTATTTACAACTTCGAATAGATATTCTCTTCTCTGGACTCTCCATTCCTAAATACGTCTACAAGTTGATGACAGTTGTTGTTTTGAATCTAAACTCAAGCATGGGAAACACGGTTCAATTGGCTAAAGATGGAGTTACCATACGACATGGTGAGACTGCAACACATTTGGTACACAATGTCAACAGCAGCAAAGTAACATTGCAACTATCCACTGGTGTAGAGCAGATCAGCCAATCTTGGAAGAAATTGCTTCAAACTGCTTTTCAAATTATGAAGGAAACAACCAAGACATGGAAAGCTGCTCGTCCAGAGTGTCTGATATTTTGTGCCCACTGCTTGTTCATGAGGGAGGCAACTCCTGATTGTGATGTGGATCCAGAATGGTTTAACTTCAGGCTAAAGGAATTGAAGGTCTTCAGTGAACAACAATTCAGTGGAGTGGAACCAGTAGCATGTCGCTATTACCAATCGGCTCATGGAAAAGCTCAGCCTGCAGTACCAAAGCCTCTCAGGTTTCCGTGTAGGTAGTATTAACTGTACAGTTCTATTCTAATGGAGGCCAACTTTTGGCATACCTTGTATTCCATTCTCTTAGTGAAAGATATATTCTCCCAGTGAGGCTGCCTATATCAAATTCATAATAGTAAATCCCATTTTTTATATCGCTGTTTATCAAATCTGTTATAGTCTTTACTAAGGATTACCCTATTGCATTAATCACCATTTTGCATGCGTCACACAAACCTTTGCCTTGTCACACAAACCTGTGACAAACCACAAACTCTTTGCCTTGTCACACAAACCTGTAATAGATGTTCTGTCTATTGTCTAAGGTTACGAACTCACTGGAATACAGATTGTCAAAGTGAAGACGTTTCTTTCAGAGCTAAAACCTGGTTACTCCTCACCTACTGCAGGTACCGTCACAATATTTATTATATCCTGCTGTGTTGTTTCTGCTTGTGAAGTTCTTCTCCATATGCTTCCACTGTTGTATATAGCCATCTCCAGCATACTATATAATAGTTGAACTATTAAGGCTACTTTGAGGGCGGATAACCCCTACATTTGCAACATTACTCAGCACTCACTAAGCCACACAGTTTTCTAAAATCGATATTTTTGTATTTTGCTAATATTGTCTGTTTGTTGTCTGTTTGTTGTCTAGCTATTGGCATTGGGGAAACGAGTCATTCGTTGAATGGATACAGTCACTCTTCTCGCTCCTCATTTGTGCCTGATGAGGAAGAGCTTCCACTTCCCACAACTCAGAGCACAGGCCAGGTTGTCTTCGAGGGTAGTAATGTACACCCCGTGCATTTGTCTCCGGTATTACAGCCACACCAAACTGAAGCTCACGTTAACACTCCAGTTCATGGCCAAACTCTGAGTACACTTATTGTACAGCCGGAAAGTGAAGATGGTGAAATGCCATCTGGAATAGACACACCAACAGAAGGTTTTAGCTCTCATACACTCACATCAGAAGATGATGACAGTGATCTCTCCGATGTAGAGCAGCAAGGCTATGTAGACTTTAGTAGCCTGTCTAATGCAGAGCTCTCTCTGACACTTCGACCTTGTAAAAGAAGAAACATAACTCGGCTGTACAATAATCCTGAACGGGTGTGTACTGTGCTCTTTACCTAATTATTTTGTATTTACTAGTTCAAAACATTGTACGCAGGGATCTAGTGATGTCAATGCCAGGGTAGGCAGGCTAAGTATTATCACTATCAAGCTACTATGAAGTGTTTTAGGTAGAGAATATGTTGAATATGAATTGTATGTTGATACAATACAGTAATTGTAAGTGTGACGATACTCGGACTTGTATATCAGCTAACGTGGTCACTGTATAAATTTGAGTTAAGTGACTCACCTTTCACCTTTTGTATAAATCTCATAATTATACCTCTGTCTGTAGGCGTATCGTATGAGTGACCCAGAAAGAGGCAGAGCTCTTATCATAAATAATCAAACTTTTCATCAGAGAAGAAGACGAGTGGACACAAGAAATGGTTCAGAGGTTGACTATAAGAACATCAGTAGATTATTCACAGATATGAGGTTTGATATTGCCAAGACACAAGATCAACTGACTGATCTCGGAGCTGAGGTGAGTGTATTCATACTCTTGATCGTCAGGTTCTAATTTAACTCTTGCTCTAATCCTCACTTACCCACTTAGTAAATAGAGGCAGCATTTCAACCCAAAGGTAGTTACTACAAATATTATTTCAAGACTAGATTACATTTATTTGAAGCTGCTCATGAAAAATATATCATGAGTTTCAGCAGAATTGCTAAAATTAATTTGCATGTATAAAAAATGTCAGCCTAGATAATAATTATATGTCGACAAGACAATAATTTATAATAATTCTTTTGAAAATAATAATTTTGGCACGTTTCATTTTCAATCTTTGCTGTGACTGTGTGGATAGGAAAAACATCAATTGGAATAGCTAAAGAAATTATAAGGTTTGGTTGAAACTGGGTAACAGCCAACGCTTGACCTCACAATTATCCTGTATTCGATGTAGGATGCATCGAAACAAATGCCAGAAAAAGTTGATTTAAGGCTACAGTGACCTATAAAACTTTTTCCAGTCGAATGAACGCAAATGTTTTTCATATTTTCATGTGCTTATCTGTATTTGGTTTTACTACTGTGACAGATCAAGCCCATGGACACGTTTTACGTTTTTGTTATGTTAATATTGTAATATCACGCACAATATCAATAAGAGAAATAGCTTGAACTTTTTTACTGTTTTATTATTGATAATCATTGCAATGGAATGTTATTACCGATCTGATATGTCACATCCAGCGAGTCCTGAAAATACCGTGCTTTTGGAGATGGTCCTAGTTTTAGACATTATCTCATAATTGGGCAATGGTACACGTTTGAAAAGTTGCTACACTATATGAAACAGTCTACTGAATCCAATGGTGAAATTCCCATGAGCATCGGATGGATCCTTTATGTCTTTGCCAGTGACCATATTGACGTATAATCAGCAATTGGGTGATCTCAGATGCTTCATAGTAGCCAATTGTGATATCACACTTCAAGCAAATTTTTCACACCGAAAGATACAAATTAGACAAATTTATTTTGCAAGATCTCAAAGTTTGGCAGAAACGTCTAATAATGAGGCATTGCGGTGATTGACTTGACAGTTTTTAATTAAAATTGGGTTTCGTTTGTTTAATTTAGAGTCTAAACACATTCATTACTTTTTTGTTTAATAGTTTTTTGTACTTAATCCACCTGTAAGAAATACCTAATTGTCAAAGCCAGAGAAATGTAAGTACTAATTAGGTATTTAGCCCATGTGGTGGGATTTAAACTTTATTACATGTCGTTACATCAAGCAAGCTTGTCCTCTAAACTGGATGATTAGGGGCGGTGTGGGAAATTGCAGGCAAATCTCAAAATATCTAACAGACTGTCATATTAATTATCTCACGGAGCACCGTGTTGGTTTAAGAAAAATCTCTAATACACTAATTGCCAATCAGTTTACCTACATATGATTTTAATTTTGTTGAAATCAAGTTTTCAATTATACTTTTACTGTTTTCATAAACATGTTGCATTCTGTCTTTAAAATCTTAACAATTATTATATTTTTTCTAAAACTGTCATCCATCAACACTCCATTTTTCAAAAGCCACCTTGCTTACCTTTCTTCTGTATAGGTTTTATATGGTACGGTAAGCATGGTGTTTCCTTGAATTTTCAAGCCTTACTTAAAGCAGTGAAAGTGCAGGTCACTTAGTTAACTCAAAAAAAAGCATGCCACTCGCAACTTCCTAAGTGCATGCCACAACGCCTGACAATGTGTTTTATTTCCTTTGTACTTGAAAGAGTTGGCAACATTTACTGAAAGTAGCAATGCATTGACAATTGATGTAATCTTCTTACCAAGTAGATAAGAAAACATGAGTCAGCCGCTTTGCACGCAGAGTTAGCTAGACCGGTCGACAAACAGACAGACAAAGGCAGCTGGTGCATATTTACATGTAGTTCATTGATCTCTCAAGTCTCTTACAGAAAAAATCGGACATCACATATAAAATTTTAAGCACTTGAAAACGAGACGGGTGTAATTTGACGATCGACTTGTCGCCAAAAGCATTTCTTACAGTTACTCATTACGCCAATAGTGTCACCACTGACCTGATAGTGTACATTGCCCCACCAAAGGATTGACTTCATGTGTGGACACTAGTAGATACAAAAAAATGTCGATTCTATATACTCTGACGTTATTAACACGTAGATTTGGAACAACTTTAGAATTACCTCTAATAAACCTTACCTCTAATAAACCTAATAGCCTGATGATACAGTAAGCCGTAGACGTGACATGGACAATGCAGCGTAGTTTGTGTTTGAGAGAAGATGAAGCAATTATTTGAGAATCCTTCTTGTTGTTTCCAGAAGAGGATAGAAAGACAAATGCTTTTGCTGACAGGCCACTCGTCAAATTGCACCATCTTGTTTTCAAGTGCCTAAAAATTTCATATATGATGTCCGATCTTTTGTGTAAGAGAGTTATCAAGGATTTAGTCGCTCATAGTGTTAATGAAATGGGCTTGCTCACACTTTCCGTATTATATTACTATCGGTCCTAATAATATTCTGTATTAGCAATAATTGTGACACCTTTTCCTTAATTGCGTATTATCATAATTAATTTATCGGGTAATTATAGCAGAAATATTTCCACCGCATAAACAGTCCCCAATTACTCAAAATATTGTTAATTCAGGTAAACGCAAACAAAGACGTCAGCAAACTCCACTTGTCAATCGGAAATCAGTAATCAATAATATATCAATAATCCAAATAACTGAATATAAGCTGCTAC
>JAOQGN010083681.1:0-12211 GCA_027564295.1 Himantozoum antarcticum
GGGGGGGGGGGGGGGGGGGGGGGGGGGGGGGGGGGGGGGGGGGGGGGGGGGGGGGGGGGGGGGGGGGGGGGGGGGTGTTGGGGGGGGTGGTGGTGGTGGTGGTGGTGGTGGTGGTGGTGGTGGTGGTGGTGCTGGTGTTGGTGGTGCTGGTGGTGGTGGTGCTGGTGCTGGTTCTGGTGGTGGTGGTGGTGGTGCTGGTGGTGCTGGTGGTGGTGGTGGTGGTGTTGGTGGTAGTAGTAGTAAATAAACGTAATATGGATTAGGAATAGTCAATGTCACAATATTTACAACACGTTTAGGCAACTTCAGGCAGACATCAGTTGTGCACCATCATTTTTGGCTCGACATATGCTTTCCTCAACTCAACCTCTCCGTCTTTGGCGGCAATTGAACACATGTCCAAAACCAAAGTGTCTTGAAAAACTTTATTTGTCGAGCTAGTTTTTAGCCATTTGCACAACAATACGCCAGGACTGTTATTTCTGATTTCCATTGTCAGTCTAGCGGGAAGAAACACTTCTCCGGTTAAGGTTCTGCCGTGAACAATCGTCACATAGGATGTTATTGTTATACTGAATTCGACACCTTCATCAGTTTTGTTTTTCGTATATCTCAGGATACAAACACCCTGCCCACGTTGAAGTTGGAGAGGGAGTCGATTTTGAACATTGCATAGAATTCTTCGTTAGTCTTATATCTAAGCTGGTAGGTGCGCTCTCTAACCATCTCGCACTCCTCATCGGTTCCAAAACTTTCATTGACTGATTTGAGGTCGTGCCAGAACTTGTTCTTTGAGGTTTTGACCATGCACATGTAGATGGCTGGTTTAGGTAGATTGGCTTTTTGCTAAAGTCATGTTGTCCGAAGAATCTATGGGGCAACGATCTGAAGAGTCCGAAGAGTCTATGGCACAATCCGAAGAGTCCGAAGGGCACCATAATCTCTCCTCTCTGCCTTACACCATTGATCACAACCCAGTAAGTCAACAATCCCATCACTCCATGACCCACCTTTTTCTCTTCAGCCTCGACAACCTCCATAACAGTGTACCGATGCAAAGGGGAGAGGGAATTGTACTCATCCATGGTGACAAGATCCTCAGCATCCAACCTCCTACAGCATAAAGATGAAATAATCGTGTTAGCATCACAAGCTTAGCGGATGAAAAAATAATATGAACAAAGTGTTAAATTGTTCCTTAGTACCATCGACAACTTAATAGTATTGTCAGTGTTTGTCTAGTTCCATCAATGGAGTGACAGATGTTCAACAACAACATCCATGTCATAAATTAAGTCGCAGAACGTTATGTGCCATTGATGGTAGCAATGTACCATCGATGGTAGTGTAGTACTGCAATTTATTCCGAGTTCAATTTAAAGTATTAGAGAGAATGTAGATTTGCGTATATTTTATTGCAGTAAAGTGAGAACTGGCCATCTTCAGGATGGCCGGCTTATATATAAAAATGGGTAACCCCATCAGGGAGCATTAAATAGTGAATAATAATAAAATAGCCATTGCGTGGAAGCTGGTACAAACAATCCTAGGATTATTAAAAAGGTGTCAGTCCTGAAACAAAGGGTAGGGTGTCAGCCACCCGGCAATACTATAAAAGTATAATGCTATAAGTGTCAAGTATAATGCCATACAGTCTGGAGCCCAGCTGCAGCATGCAGCAGCATACAATAAGTCCATGAATTGTACATTTGGGTCCTGGTTCTTCCTGTAGCCTACAGTACAGGCAGGTGTATTGGTGTGAGGGTAGTCCAATACACCTGGTCATCCAATAAATTGCACTCTACAATAGAATGTGATACTTATCTGTACTATACAGTAGAACGTAATACTTAGTTGTACTATACAGTAGAATGTAATACTTGGCTGTAATATACAGTAGAATGTGATACTTAGTTGTACTGTACAATATAATGTAATACTTAGTTGTACTATGCAGTAGAATGTAATACTTGGCCGTACTATGCAGTAGAATGTAATACTTAATTGCACTCTACAGTAGAATACAACAATTACTAGTAGTTTAACAATAGTTGATAAAATGAGGAAGACGCACAGATTATTGAGTTCACGACACGCCCGTCAAGTTATCATGGAGTCTAGTAAAAACAATGGGAAACAAATAATCTGACACTAGAATATATACATTATAGGCATGGCTTAAGCAGGCGGTATAACAATAAAATCCCTTAACCAATTGCATATGAATACATGGGTACTTAACAGACAAAGGATAGATAATGTGCAACGTGGCATATAAGTGTCAATGTCACGTTATAATTAAGGCACAATTGTGCAAGCTAACAGGCGGTAGGTGGGAGTCCATACTCTACCTATTAAAGTAAGTCGATATCACCTTCGTTGCTGGCCATTAAGAATGCTTCCCAGTTGATGTCAACTGCATTCGGCTGTTCACTGACAGAGGGGATGGCTCCGTGAGGATCCCACTGGAGCTATTAGGGTCTTCCGTATTCCTGTTCCTGGGCATATTTTCACCAAGCACGGGTGAAGTGGTGGCGGGGGTTTGCTCGGTATGTGCCCTACCAGAGCCACTGGTTTCCTTAGTGGAATCTGACTCTGTACTGGCTGTACGCCTTGCTCTGCATTTACAGGCTTTCTTAGCATGCCAAACTACAGGTGGTGAAGTGATGGGTAATTTAGGAATGGTATACTCACTCCTTGAAGCTGTCGACAGGATGCAAAACTTTGGTCTGACAGCGGAATGTGATGTAGACTTAGCTCTAGTGTCCACTGTTGGCTGCCATCTATTGCCTACTGGCAAATGTCTATAGTCTATTGTTCGAGTGTGGATAGTAGCTTACTGCCGCTCTCTATGGTGACGCACCTCTGCTCTATTCAATTCAGATCTTGGGGTAGGTATAGCTAAGCTGTTAATCCTAGCCTTCCCAAACGTGCAACTGTCTCTAGGGGCTACTCCTTTGTAAGCGTTTCTGCTGCCATTTGGGGAAGCTGTTTTCTAAGTTGCTTTGAGGTAATGGCCGGCGGTCTTTGCATGTCTAAACAGCCTCTCCTGGGAAAGTTACTGTCACATACCTTGCAGACATGTTGTTTTCAGTGTCTAGCCTCATGACTGTTTAGTAGCTGTTGCGAACTGAACACTGAGTAACAGTAACGGCAATGAAACATAGTTAGACTGAGTATAAGCTATAACTTTTTAGAATTTGATTGAAGTGACAGTGGTAATCGTTGTTGTACAGGCAAGCTGATGCTCCTTTGTGCTTGAATCTCGTACGAGCATCACGTGGTGTGTCATGTGGTGTAGACTGGACTCAAGCGGCATTCTCATTCGCCGAAATAGTTTGGCGACTACGTTTTAGTCTACCACTCTGAGACTCTCTGCAGAGGGAGGAAAATTTGTGTTATATGTCTACCCCTGGTTCAAAGCGTCCTCTATCGCGATTAGTTAATTTCTAGGTGGTAGATTTGGTCCCTCTAGGTTGTCCGCATCTCTCAGGAGTTGTGGGCTCTTCTATATTAGTGTCAGGATGAGTAGATCATTCTGAGTTCATTGCTGTTTTGGCACTCGACTTGGATTGGTTCTGCCTGGAGTAGTAATAGGGGGCAATCCCGACCCCTCTAATGGACTTCGTCGTATTTTGTGGGTTGGATTAGGGTTTCCTGGGGAATTTACTATGGGTTCTTCCAGGGCGTGGGGTGTTTGTACATCACCAGGTAATGATATTATATCAGTCACAATTTCATAGTCTCTACTATGTGATGGTATGGACAAGTGGTTGGGCGCAAGTGGCAGTCGAGCTGGTGGTGGAAATGGCATGCTTTCCGACAAATTTTGTTCCCAGTGTACAGCAGGTCTGGCTGGCTTTACTGCTGGCATGCAGCGGGGTCCATCTCTTGGCAGCACTTCTGAAGTTGCCCGATCCGCCGACACAGGCAGCTTAATACGGGACTCATGCTGAATGGTTTCATTTCTATCTCTGCGCAACCGATATGCATGGAAAGGCAGGGCTTCTACGATGAGGTAAGGCCCGACAAACTTGGCGTTGAGCTTTCTGGCTTTAGCCCATTTGAGTTGATATGACTTTAGCCAGACATAGTCTCCTGTCTTAAATAGTGCAGGCTCGTTGCTATCTTCCAAGCGAGCTCGGAGTTGTCGGGTCCTTAACAGTTGGTGGGCTGTATCCATCCATAAGGTCAAGTCCTGAGCGTACTCCGAGACATACATGTATATCTGTTCACCTGCATCTACCTCACGCATATCTCGTGAGGGGAGGCATATCTCGCGTCCAATATGAAATAATTAGCTGATTCTCCTGTGATCTTATGTGGAGTGGCATGGATAACTTGCATGATGTGGGAGTATCAGGTCCCAATCAGTGATTTGCTGATGGCCCTCTTGCAGTAGAGTCCTTAAACAATTGCCCAGGGTTTTATTGAGCCTTTCACACATCCCGTTTACCTGTAGCCTATAGGGAGCTGCTCTTGACTTCTCCACTCCCTATATTTTGCAAAGCTCTATCATGACATCACTTTCAAAATTCTGCCCTTGATCAGAGTGGAGCACTTCTGGTATGCCAAAATGTGTGAAGAGTCTCTTTTGTAGGGTGTCGGCTGCGGTTTTGGCAGCGGCATCAGGAAGGGGAATGGCATCCTACAACTTGGTAAAATGGTCAGTGATAACCAGTATCCATTTATTTCCCCTTCTTCTGTAGGGTTTAGAGAGCCCATGAAGTCAATGGCCACCCATTGCCATGGCTTGCCCACGTAGAGGTGAAAACGGGTGCCAAAGGTGTGTGTGCCTGAATCTGCAACCTGTTGGCACACCTCAAAGGTATTGACTAAGCATGTTACTGTGGACTGAAGTCGGCGCCAGCGACAGTTTAGCCTCAATTTTGGAACTCACCCAAGTGGGCGGCTTGAAGCATCTCAAGGACGATGGCATCCCTAATTGTGAGGGGGCAGGCCGTAACTGTTACCCGTCTTTGATTGTGCATGATGGTGGGCTGTAGCACCCCGTCTTCTCGTATTGAGAGGTGCTCCCATAATCGTGCCCAGCCTTTTAGCTTATGTGTGGTCTCTTGCAATTCAAAATCTGGGATGGGGTCTCGGCCCTCGCCTCATAGATTCGGGATAGGGGCTCTTCTGTCTTTTGAAGGTGTATCATGCCTTTCACTGGCCATAGTAGCTGTAGTGTAGGGGTTTGATGGCCAGCTTCGTGGTTAGGGGGGCCCTCTAGCTGACTGCAGGAGGACAGAGAGCAGGGACACTGGCTGCTATTTTGTTGAGGTTCCTCTGAGGTGGGAGTGATAGCAGTTTAGGGGTTGGTAGCCAGCTCTTTGGTGGAGGGTTGCCCCATACTGGCTGGAGGAGGATGTAGAGCAGAGATGCTGCCCTGTGGTATCTGGGTTGGGGGTGGTGTTGGCACCTGTAGGAGTCTCGGGGAGCTTCTGTTTGCTGCAGGATTTACATATCTCTGGGCAAGGGTACCTGCTGAGTCCGTCTGCATTGCCATGCGACGTTCCTCATCTATGTTCCAGAGCATAGTTAAATTCCTGGAGCTATTCCAGCTAATGGGCCACCTGTCCCCAGTGGTCTTTGAGTCTGACAATCCAGGTCAGACTCTCATGGTTTGTCCGCAACTTGAATTGCCTACGTACAGGTAAGGGCAGAAGTGGTGTGCGGCCTTCACAACTGCTAGTAGCTCTCTGCGTGTTACACAGTAATTGCGTTCCTTGGGGCTAAATGCTATACTGAAATAGGCTATTGGCCTCTCCTTTCCGGCCTGTACTTGGGAAAGTACAGCCCCACAGGCTTCGTTTGAAGCGCCAGTGTCTAGCATATATTCCAGAGTTGGTTCTGGACACCTCAATATTGGAGCTGAGAGGAGATGTTGTTGGTGTTGTTTGAAGCTGTTTTGGGTTTCTTGGTTCCATTGGAATATGGAGCCCTTCTTGGTCAGGTGGTGCAGCGGCCGAGCTATGTCTGCATAATTCTGGATGAAGTGCCTATAGTATCCCGTGAGGCCCAGAAAACCTCTTATGGCAGTTTATTGTGGGGTTGTGGCCAGGTCTTGTCTGCTTCTATCTTTTCTGTGTCCATGCTCACTCCTTTGGCGGAAACCACGAGTCCAAAGTATTTTACTTCACTCTTGAATAGTGTACACTTCCTTGGTTTTAGCTTGAGACCTGCGGCATGAAGACGTCTGAGGACTTCCTCCAGATGGTCCAGATGGTTTACAATAGTGTCACTGAAGATTACGACATCATCAAGGTAGATTAAGAGGGTTTGCCGGTGGAGTCCTCTCAATACTCATTCCATTATCTCTCGAAGGTTGAGGGTGCTGACGTAAGACCAAATGGTAGGACCTTCCATTGTCAGAGGCGTTTCTGGTGACAACAGAAAACTTTTTGCTTGCATCCTCATCCAGTGCTACTTGCCAGTAGCCACAGACTAGATCAAGGGTAGAGAGAAATCTGCTGCCTCTGGGAGCGTCCAAACTGTCATCAATTCTGGGGAGTTGGTAGGCGTCCTTGATGGTAAAGTCATTCAGCTTGCAGTAGTCAATTCAAAGTCTCCAGGTACCATCTTTCTTTTTCACCATGATTACTGGACTGGACTATGTGCTAGTGGATGGCTCGATCAGTCCTTACTCCACTAATTGCTTCACCCGCTTGTCTAGCTCCCTCTCCTTCTCAGAACCGAGCCTCCAGGGTTGATGGTGATAGGCCCAGCATCGGCTTGGATGGGAATAGAGTGTTTGACTAGACTGGTGAGGCCAATGTCGGTAGAGGAGGTGCTGAATGCATCCGGGTAGTGTTTGAAGAAATGTCCAAACCTGGCGGTGTGGTCTGACTGAGAGCAACACTCTTGGGCCTGGTCGAAGAGTGTCTGCAGATAGAGTGGAATCACCAGATGTTGGTACGGAATTGGCTCCCTGACTCTGCGTGCTAGGGTAGGTGGGGTTTTGGTGGCATCTTGTACAAGCTGAGCGGATGTGGCCATGGCCACAATCCTGCCTGCGGGCAGTTCCATGGCCTCCGTACTTGGGTTTAGGATCCTCACTGGGATAGAGGGGGTGTTGGCCAGACCCGGTGTGGTCGCTACCTAATAGGGGTGATTAGTGGTGACAGCCTCCACGATGTAACTCTGTTCTGGTAGGAGACGATTGCGCCATCCCTTGAATAGGCAATATGTACATCCTGGGATGGTCACTCTTTCTTTGAGCTGGACTTGAGACAGTAGTGCATTCCCTGCAACATCCTGACATTGGACGCGGTGCCTGTCTACCATGAGGATGGCATTCTTGAAACAGCGTCGAGCTTGAAAGTGTCGGAGAAAATCAAGGCCCAGTAGGACATGTTCCTGCACGTTGGCCATTAAGAAGGTGTGCTGGTAACGGCAGTAGCGTAGCTGTCCTCTGAAAGTGATTGTGCTGTAAGTAGCGGCATCGGATCCATCAGCCACTTGGGATGTGCCTGGTTGAGGGTTTAATGTCTGCCTCCAGAACAGAAAAAAAGTGTCAAGGACTGCCTTGGAGAGTATGGCCGTGCCAGGAGTATGGAGTCTACCAGGCATGACACCCACTGGCCTCCCAGTCTGCCGGGCAGGAAATATCCACAGCAGGGGCTGTGTTGCCCTGGGTCAGGTTGATTAGGACTCCAGTAGGAGCTGGTGGAGTAGTCTGCTGACATGGCTGAGCTTTGTGTGGTCTACGGGCCAGCTTAGGCACTAGGTAGTCCCATGGGGCAGCCATCTCCTCTAATCCTGCTGCCTGCAGAGCCTGGAGTGGGTTAGGTGTCACAAAGGTGGGTTCTGTGAATGGGCTCACTGGTTTGGGTGTGCATCCTGACACTTGGGTCCAACCATGGTGTGGTGGTGGGCAGCGTGGTCCATGGTTCTGAGTGAGAGTATGGCCTCCTGGGATGGGGAGCACTCTGAAACTAGTAGAGTTATTGACTCTTCCCCCATGCTTAAGACATGGGTTTCCCATTGGTATTGGAGGCCGACCTGGAGGCGGGCGTGGGAGTGCAGAGTCATTGGCCCACCATGGGCGGTACTGAGGTGGTGTAGGCCATTGCCTGGTTGGTGGTGCAGTGCTGGGCACTGGTGCCAGCCTATTGATGGGTGGGCCTGGTTGTTGTGGTGCAGTGCTGTGAACTGGTGCCAGCCTATTGATTGGTGGGCATGGCTCTTGTGGTGCGGTACTGTGAACTGGTGCCGGCCTATCGATTGGTGAGCATGGCAGTTGTGGTGCAGTGATGCGCACTGGTGCCAGCCCTGGGTTTCGGCTGCGGGCCCTTGGCCCTTTTTGGGTGGTCACGGGGGCGGCTGCTGCGCAACTGTAAGGTCATTGAGTCTCTTGTGGAGGTCTTCACTAGCTATGCACCAGTAGTGGGTACATGAGTTAGGGCTAGGTACCTCTGGGGGCCCTCGGTCCGTTGGTCTGGCCGAGGGCGCTAGTAGTTTCCAAATGGTTGTTGGTGGACTTACTTGAGGGCGAGGGATGGTTCTTGTGATCCCATGGTGCAGTTTTGGGTTTCTCAGGACAGCCAGTCACGAAATGGTAGCCCCGCAATGGAAGCACTCAATATCCTTGTCGTCTTCGCACTAATCCCCGTTCTGTAATTGATCTGGACACCCATGTGTATACTGGCGTTCCCGACAGTGGAGGCACTTTACCTCCTGGACCCCCAGATCTGTTGTTCTAGCTGGTTGATTTGGACCTGTAGACTGGACGTTGGTTCGAGGCTCTCCCTTGTCTCCCGTGACTCTATTATGACTTATCTTATCTTGGGGGTAGTGTATGGGCTGGTTTTGGGGTGCCTGTCATGGAAACCTTGGTGCCCCTTAGCCACGCGAACAGCTTGCTGGAGTGTAGTGGATGCCACCATTGTGATATGCATCGCCAAATCTGGCCAATCTAATGTATCCAGAAATACTTCAATGTCTTCCTCTGCCATCTACTCTGGGCTCAACCGATGGCTATTCGCGATATTTACCAGCCATCTGATTTCATCAGCGAGCTGTTCTGGTCCCATACCCTTCTCCCGGACAAGTCTTTTCTGTCGGAACCTGGCATAAATAGGGCTGAGAGCGTAACGTTCCAACAGTTTTGTTTCCAGGCCTCAGGTCGTACTCGGAAATGAGTAGGCAGAGAGTTGGGTGGGGCTTCTCAGTGCACCTCTCAATTGAATACCAGCTTCCATGGCTTCCCAGTCGTTGTGTAGGGCTACTATCCAGAATAACCACAGGTTTCCCCGGATGTCAGTGCCCTCTGTGTGTGCTGGAACATCCAGTTTAAACTGTCTGGGTGGGGATCTAGAATGGTGTTGTCCTAGTGCCATGGTGGCTAGTAGTTCCAGAATTATTTGGACATTTAGTGTTTGTGGTATCGCTGGTGCAGTTGTGGTTGGGGATGGCTGTCTACCTGCTGACGTCATCCTAGTGGTTCTACGTCAGATTTGTTCCATATTTGCTGTGTTTGGAGGAGGGAGTAACATATGCTCATCTGTGAGGTCATCCTCCATTGATTGTAGGAGTGCACCATCGAGTGTAGACTCGTACCACTAATGGTAGGAGTGTACCAACAATGGTAGACTGTCACCATTGATAGCATCAGTCTTCCATATATGGCAACAGATAATACCATCAATGGTAAACTGCCACCATCGATGGCATCACTGTACCACCGATGGTAGAAGTGTACCATCGATGGTAGACTGCCACCATCGATGGCATCACGTACCATCGATGGCATCACTGTACCATCGATGGTAGAAGTGTATCGTTGATGGTAGCCTCCTTGGCAACACTGTACCATCGATGGTAGGCATTCACCATAGATGGCAACACTGTACCATCGATGGCAACACTGTACCATCAATGGCATCACTGTACCATTAATGGTAGAAGTGTACCATCGATGGTAGACTGCCACCATAGATGGCATCACTGTACCATCGATGGTAGAAGTGTAACATTGGTGGTACCCTCCTTGACAATACTGTACCATCGATGGTAGGCAGTCACCATTGATGGCAACACTGTACCATCGATGGAACACTGTACTATCGATCGCATCACTGTATCATCGATGGTAGCAGTGTACCACCGATGGTACCAACCCCACTATTGATGACAACGGCTACCATCGATGTCCCCACCCCATCCTGCCATCCAATAGGTGCTCGTCAGTTGCAGGAGCTACAAATCCTAGCCTCAAAAACCAACAACTACCATCCCGCACCAACACCGCAACCAACACTAAGATGACAGTGCCTTCTTGACTCAGAACCTCTATTCCTACACAGAACGGCGCACCAACCATATCAACCCACAACACAAATCTCAGTAAAAACACAGGCTACACATATCCTGCACTTCCTGGTGCACCGAAATGTCGGGCTAAGTCCCTCAATATTTATCAGGACGGGACATACTCCATAGAACCCATAAAACATTTTAAGAACACTGGCTAACATTCTCCTACACCAGATAGCACTTTAGCCATTAATCTCAAAACCTTAGTACATCACACTCAGGTCGGGACGTACCCACATTTTCATACCCCAACCGCAATCTACTACAATGCAACACTAAGGCTTCTATGTCCTCACGCTTAGTGCAAAAAGAGCCTCAAAAAGAGCCTCGAGTAACCCAACTAATACTATTGATGGCAATTACTGTAAAGGAAGAGCACCCTATAAAGCATGGGATTCTTTATATACGATATATGTTTATATCTTTATGTACGTGTAAATTGAAACAATTTTACGGGTGGCTGGCCCATCTTAAAAAGTGTGTCACAGCAACTGTTAGTTATTCTGCGCCATTTCAAAATAGATGGCAATTGCTGTAAACAAGGAGCACTCTACAAAACATAGGATATTGAGGAGTGGCTTGTAAAACTCTGTTAGTTGGAGTAAAAACACGATTGTTCTAAAAATATAAAATTGAGTAGTCAGCCTGAGTAGATGGTCATTTGTGTCAAAAATATTTCATGTCCATTATATCATGTCTTGTACATTATATCATGCCTTGTACAATATATCATGTATTGTACATTATATCATGTCTTGTACATTATATCATGTATTGTACATTATATCATGTATTGTACATTATCATGTCTTGTACATTATATCATGTTTTGCACATTATATCATGTCTTGTACATTATATCATGTATTGTACATTATATCATGTATTGTACATTATATCATGTCTTGTACATTATATCATCAAATTATACAGACAGTTGTTTAACTGTCTGTAAATGTAGACCACTAAGTCACCATAAACAGAGTAACGATGTCTTAGTGGTCTAAGGTTACAGCTATGAAGCAAATTATCTGCAAGGACATGGGACATCTGCAAGAAAACCTCACACCATTGACTGAGAGGTTTTCAACTTGTAAAAGGTTTACTCCTTGCCCACATCAAACCGCTAAGCCGACATCTGTTCCATGGACTTCCCTCCATTGGCTCTGCCATTGGATTCCCACATACTCATAATATTGCTAGGGCGGAGAATAACAAAACGAAATGAAACAAAATAAACCCATTTTATTATTGATGTTATATTTAATGTTTTTCACAATGTTTATTAGAATTTTATTCCATTTTCAGGTTCCAACTCTGTTTAACCTTTATTGTATCATTTCCGTTATATCACAAAACGTCATACTGTTACGTGGCCTTTTTATGATAGCCAAGAGGATAGAAATAATGAATAATGCCATAAAATTAAATATAACAGGCTCAATTTAATCTCTCCACTATTTTCGTAACAGGATGTACTTTCTGCCATCAGAAAAGAGACACAGCTAGATGACCATCACAATTATGGTATGTTTGTGCTGGTTGTAATGAGTCCTGCGTGCAGTGGAGGTGGTAATTTTTGGTCAAACTATCAACTTGTGGATCTTACCAAAGTCATAAGTTTGCTATCTTCTAAAAACTTCCCTGCAATGAAAGGAAAATCCAAACTGGTGATATCACACAAATATTACGAAGGTAAGACAAAGTGAACTCTCGGTCTGCAATTACGTAGACATGAACTTATCATGTCTAAAATATTTTATGTTATCATATTGCGATATGTAAGGACTAAGCAGTCCTTAGTCCTTACATATCGCACTCTTTCACTACGGACTTATTTTTTAGGTTATCCGTACTTAATTTTCAAAATTGTATATGGCTCATCTAATATCCA
>JAOQGN010083903.1:0-12203 GCA_027564295.1 Himantozoum antarcticum
GGAGCAGGAGCAGCAGCAAATATTTGCAAGTCTGTTCCTGATGAATTTTTCTCCCCTTTATCTCAAGTGAAATATCTGGTACTCAGCGACTCCACAATATTTCATGGTAACCAGTTTATGCTTAAATCATTGACAAGCCTGACCCAACTCACTATTGACAATATCTCACCATATAAAGAATGCCCTGCCTTAGCCAATACCTTGTTCCAGAACCTTCCTCCAAAACTGTCGCATCTACGCATGCAAAGATGGAGAACAACTCAACCACTAAATGAATCTTGTATTCTGAGAGGAGAGAAATTATCCGGTCTTAGAAGTCTCCCGAAATTATCGCTGCTGGATTCTCGGTATAGTGACCGCATATTTGGATATCGCCTAACTGCAACTTTATTCAATGGGATGCCTCATTTGAAAAATTTGTTGTTAAGTTGGTGCGGATTTACTGTAGTTGACAAAGGAGCTCTTGATAATGTAACTAAGTTAAGGGAAATACTACTGGAAGGGAACCAAGTTGGACCTCGTCAATTCTGGTTATATTCAACAAATAATATCTCAAAACTATCTACATTAGATTTAAATGAGATTGGAATTAACTCCGATCTGATAATGAAATACGACACTTCATACATATTCCAGAATTTTCCTGTGTTGGTGACTTTATCTTTGAATTCAAATCGTCTAGGAGGTTTGCCTCATTTTAATTACAACAGCAAAGTAATGGAATCGGCTAAAATTAACAATTTTTGCACACAATCTACATTCAGTAATAGAACATCAAATATAGCGAGAATATCACTGATGAATAATAACATTCACAGTCTATCCAGCAGTGAAACGATGGAGATGTGCCATGTAATGCCTAACCTGCTACGTATAGATGCTGATAATAATCTAATAGATGACATCACCGGCATTTGCCATAGTGTGACTCATTTGGGGCTTTCAAACAACTTGATTGGATTAAACCAGGAAATTAACTTTAAATATCTGCAATCGTTAACAGAAATGATATATTTAGATTTGTCAAGCAACAATGTAAAGTCCATTCCAGAGTATCTGTTTATCAAAATGAAAAGACTTCATGCCCTGCTGCTGTCTAATAATGAAATTGCGCATATTTCTGTGAGTCCATTTCCATACGAAGTTGTGATCTTAGATCTAAGCTCCAACTTCCTAAAAGAGTTTTCCACATTAACCATTTCCAACTTGACTAGGCTCAAGTTGCTCTACCTTCAGGACAATCTGATACCTGCGTTTAGTCCTGCATTCCTCACTCACTTAACAAACTCAGGTGTTCGCCGATTTCACGTTCTAGGCAATCCAATCGATTGCTCATGTGATAAGCAATATTTAAAAGACTGGGTTCTAAACTCTACAACATTGCTGAGTGTCAGAAAGCTGATTTGTGTCAGCCCCACAGAGCATAAAGGCGACCCCGTCTATAAGTTTGAACAGAGTTATTTTGAGTGTAAAGTCCGGGTACCACTTATGATAATAGGTGTGGCTCTGTGTGGAGTGATTCTTAGCTTGCTATTTGCTCTTCCTTGTTACAAGTACTGGTGGTATGTCACACACTCGTATATTGTTGTGAGTACGATAGCTAATAGGCTAAGAGAAGTAAAGTTTGAACAAATATGCAAGTTTGATGCATTTGTCTCCTATGATGTCAGCAATGATGTTTCTACATCGTGGATAGTGAATGCTTTAATTCCTGCCTTGGAAAAGCTTGACCACCACAACATGAATGATGAGTATTCCCAGACAGGAAATGAGGTTAGGCTGTTTCTATGTTTAGAATTTGATCTACACAAAAGTAAAATGTTATTACTAGAGAGTTAAAGTAGCGCATTCGTATGGTATTTTTTTGTTAACACGTTTGGCTCAGTGTTGCCATTATTACCAAACTCCACAATCCGCTAAAGTTCCCCGGCAATAGATGTTCAGGTACCATAAAGCGGAGTTATTACGGTCAGTAAGGGCAACTTTGGTCAGCGTAGCATATTTTGATAAGCCATTTACTGTGCTAAAGTTTATTGCAGAATCATAGCTGGCATTGTTTTACTATTCTTCAAACACATTTTTCAGGTACACAGTGACAGTAAAGGATAGCACAATAATATCTTTCGAACTGCAGTTATTTTCCTTCCAGGGGAGACAACCCTAACTTTCAGGACCCCAAAACTTTGCTTATAGGAAGCACT
Source organism: Himantozoum antarcticum (assembly GCA_027564295.1). Lineage (NCBI taxonomy): Eukaryota > Metazoa > Bryozoa > Gymnolaemata > Cheilostomatida > Bugulidae > Himantozoum > Himantozoum antarcticum. Next base: position 2,202 of record JAOQGN010083903.1, read on the forward strand.
GTATAGTTGCAATGAATTGTATATTTACCATTTGGAATTCATGCAGGTCTACTCGATGTGATTAAAAAGTATTTGATGATCTGATAGTTATTGAAAATATAAGCATCACAAAACCATAGTCTATATTATATGGTGGGGGTGAACTTGGTCACTAACTGGTATGTAATCAAAACAGTTTTATCAGAAATTATCTGAAACAATCAGCTTTGTGGTCTTTTTATAACCACATCAAGCAATAAAACAATGTAAAACATAAAAATATACTTCATTTTTCATTAACTTCATTATTAAAGTGCAGCTGTGTCATGTACAACTGGTGAAAATAATGGCACACGTATGGAAACCCACTTAAGGGCGACGAACGTACCCAAAATTCTCAGAATGCAATGCTGTGGCTTTTGTCAAGAGAAAAACTGATGTGAATGGTTGTGTGGGCATGAGAAAGGCTGCTGAAAAGCATGCACTGAGAAAGGAAACACTGAGCATGGCAATGATATAGATGAGAATGATAGTACCTAAATACAGCTTTTTTAACCAAATTTGAGGCCGGTGGTAATGTGAAGTTTTATGTAAGAAACAAAAAGAAGTGATGCTTATGTAAAGATTATGAGAGATTACGATGACATAGATATTGATTGACCTGATATACCAGCCATCAGTGGCATGGATAAATTAGTCGCAAAAATTTTAGAGCCGATTTATAATCGTCGGGCTTTGTGGCATTCATAGACATAAAAAAATCATTGAAAGGGAGCATTTATCTTGTTAAACAATTAAAAATCTATACCAAAAACATTAAGCCAATTGGCGCACCTGGTTCCGAGTTGCTACTGGAATTACCATCTATAATCATTCTGGTTCTGTTACCCTTTTGGTGCTAATGAAGCAAAGCATCACACAAGGTATTGAAAAAAAATTTAATAACTTTATAATACCCAGAACATTTTGAATTTTCTTTGAGTAATGGCCTTGACCGTCAAGCAGATATAGAAAGGCAGGATTTAGGTGAGTCAAATTGTAACGTTCATAATAGCTTTATTAACTATCAGTAACTATCGCTTCGGTAAAAGAATCAATATATAATATACGCGAGTACGCTTATTTCAACTAATTCTCATTATCATTTTCTCATGATTTGGTTCAGATTTCATTCGCGTGGTTGGTTCAGGTAATACTATTTTATATTTATTACGTTTATGATCTTGGATTTTCCCAGAAACTCCTTTTTCCTGATCCATGATTCCTGAACCATTAATTTGATTAAAATAATTATTATAATAATAAAATTTATTATTTTTATTCTTTGGATTTCCCATAAGTTTTGGATCGAAACCTGATGCGTGAATAGGCTTATTATTATTGCAATTATTTCAATTTTGAAAACTGATATCGTTCTGTCTGTTTTCAGTGTTGACCAAAGTAGACCCGTGTGGTGGGGTAATAACTTTGGTCGGGCTTAAATTGTCTCCCCTGTCTCTCAAGTGAGGGCTGATATTTGAATTTTTATCTTGCAAGTTCCAGAGACAAGCCACTACTTATTATGCATGGGTTAAAATGTATGGCTCATATTCTTTTGATGGGAAATTGAAAAGACTAAAAAATGAACACAGTAATCCTACTTTACATTCTTAATCGTGTTTCTCTTACTTTGCACTAGCAGACAGTGAAACTGTTTGTGACTGAACGAGATTGTGGCGTTGGTACACCAAGATATACAGAACTTTGTGAAGCTATAGAGGACAGCAGGAAGGTCATCTTTGTGATTACCAACTCATATTTGAGCTCTTCTAGGTGCATCAGTGAAGCCGACTTACTTGCAGGTAAATGATAACCATTAGCAGTATCAGAGAGGCTGACTTACTTGTAAATGATGATAATCATTAGCAGTATTAGTGAGGCCTACCTACATGTAAGTAATTATAGCCATTTGTAGTATCAGCTATGTCAAAAGTGTCAGTTGTTGAAATGCGAACTGGAAACCCGTATTTTCGCAGGTGTGGTTGCACGAATGCGAATATATGTATGTAAGCGAAAGCATTGTGGAGGTTTAACCACCTCCCCCACCACACATAATTATCATATACAGTAATTACGCACAATATGGATTATACTTGACTGCATATACATACCTTATTCTTTTGACTGTGCTGCCGACTATTTATCAATCGCCTTTGGTCCTGATAGTCTTGCATTACTGGCTACTTGTACTCACCTTGCATCCATAGCGGCAGCCGACTATTGTTACCTTGATTCTTTTGTGAAGTCGACTAACATGTACTTACTTTTGTTTTGTTGTAATGCCGCCGGTTGTCTTAAACACAGCCATCAGTAATATTTCTAGATGGCTTTGCCAGATGGCAGTGCCAGGTCCCGGCATGTATAGGCAATATATGTATATAAGTGAGCTGTTGCCCCCAGAAGTCCAGTTGCATTTTGGCTCTCGTACAGAGCAATTGTTTTGTTATGCTAAATGCTCTATTATATCTACTTGTAATTTGTGCAATACAGTGATTGAACTGTATTTCAACACTCTAATCTCTCATCGCTATGGTTCTAGACTCACTCGGCCAACTTTGAAAGCAATTGACCCTAATTGTGATAGTTTCACCCTGCTGTCAAGGCAGGGTTGGAGTTCTACTGTGATAGCCAGTTCCTGCAGCTTCCAGTTGACATGGCAACATAACCCATTTGCCAGAGGACCTAAAACGGTAGTCTAACGTACATCTACAATGGGAGTAGGAAAAACTTTTACAGTATTGTAAATTTATGTCTATAAATCCAGGCTATGAAACAAAGAATTATCAACCAAACAGAGTTCTTGTCTTGATAATGGAAGAGCTGAATGAAGAAATAATAAAAGCACCAATCACAGGTCTTTTTACAGAGAATATTATTGTTCTGGTGAGTATGCAACAGGGTCCTCCTACCTGGTTATTGTATTTGCAGCAAGCAACAGCCAATGCTGCAGGTCTTGGTCTGTTCTATGAATTAGGCACATATAGCTTAATTTTATTTTGTCACTTAATCATTTAATTTTGCATGATTTGAATAACTCTTTGCAAGCATTTCCAGTATTCCATATTCAATCATCTTTGAATTCCATTGATGAATCCTCTTCTGATATTTATAAAATTTGACAAATAATGTTAATTCTTGCTGCTTTGAATTTAACTTACTGAAATGCAAGATGCCGATTGTTGAAGGATCGGCATTTGGTGGGGTTCAGTTTAGTTGTTAATCTCCACCCTTGGGGATCTTAGAAATCTATGCTAGATTATATCCTTGCGTCTTTGCATTGTACGAGTATTCTTAAACAAATTTCTCAGTGACAAATATTTCTGATGACTACTCGTGACTATCTCTCTTTTGTAGGATGAAAATAAGAGAAATAATATCAGAAGGATGAAAAGTGTTTGGAAACGCATCAGGAAGTTTGTGTCCAAACCGAAATATGGTTACCGGGGGAAGAAGAAGAGAGAGCGTGTCTTCCGTGGTCGTACATACACAGCTTTGGCTTAGCCAGAGAAAATGGACAGAAAATGTAGGTTCTGAGAAGGACCCTTTTGTGAGGAAAACTGTGACAAATATTTTCAAAATTGACAATGGAAACTGAATTGACTTGCTGGATTGCCTGCTGATTGGCTGCACCATATGATAGCCCCCGAATATGTAACAACGTTTAGTAAATATTACTGCTGCGTTTAATATATCTATAAGGATATTGTTCAATATGATGTCGGATTATTATGTGCCAAATAATGTCTTTTCAATTCAGTGGGACGCCCATGCACCAAGAGGTAAAATAAATGGCAAAGTTCCCTTTTCCGTATTTTATATTTCTCTGTACATGTCATACAATTTTTAGATGAATAGTGTATTTGTAGACATCTGGTGCGTCGTCTTTAGGTTGACAGGTAAATATCTAAATCTTTGGTAGGCCTACCAGTTGAAAGGCAATATTGCTAGCAGTCTGATCTGATAATAACTTTAGCCCATGAATGGCGTTCATACTTGGACATGATAATTATTTTAAACTATGGAATCATACAAGATTTGGAGTCGTTTTGTCGGTCAGTTCCTCCATTTACGCTGAACCATTACAGAGATCTCAGTTTTGCGAGCACGGTGATAAATCTGAATCAACAGTGAATTGTCGCAGATTATTTACATTACAAATTACCAGTTTCTTAGTTCACTTAGAAATAATTGCTATTTGTGCAGCAATTGCAAAAGATAAGCTAGTACATGAAAGTGTATATAGGCATACCACACTGGCATTTAGTCATAATATTACTATACGATTATACGTTTATTTAGATTTACTTTGTAGCATCTGTTGGCTGGTCCATTGACGTGAAAAATCCAATGGAGGTCAAGTTTCAAGCAATGTACTTGTCGGCTTTAGAGAAGTTAAGTGATCATGTGTTGCTATTGGAGAAGTATCTTGTGATGGATTGGACACCTTTTTCTACACAGCAACCACCTGGTGCCACCATGCACACACCGTTCACTAAATGGCAACCATCCTATGCTACAGAACAGCCATCCGTTGCTACACATAGACGTACACATACACCACTACCATTCGACACTAGACAGCCACCATCCGGCACTGCACAGCAACCATCCGATGCTACAGAGCAACCACCCTATGCTAATACTACACAGCAACCGTTCTACACTGAACGGCAACCACCCGCAGGGCCAGACCACGGTGACATTGACAAAATAATTCACTTGACGAAATATCAGAGATACGAATTGCATGAATGGCTTGAGGACATTAAAATAGCCCTTCAAGGTATGCTAACTTGCTGCTAGCTAAGATCTTATATAGCTACTGAATGTTAACTAACAGTATTTGTTGATGTGTTTGAAGTGAGCACAACATTGTATGCATAGTGTATACATAGTGCATGTGTAGTGATATGTATGCATATGTGGCGCATATGTACTGTATACATAGTGCATACATTATGTAGTGTATATGTAGTGCATACATAGTGTATATGAAGTGCATATGTAGTGTATACATAGTGCATACATAGTGTATATGTAGTGCATATGATTGTAATGTGTACGTAGTGTATATTTAAGTAGTGTATATGTAGTGTGTATGTAGTGTATATGTAGTGTGTATGTTTCCCAACTCCTTAGGAGACTTATTTTGTTGGATGAAAAGTTGATATATTTATGTTATTGTCAATATATATGGCAAGTAAAATATGAAACTACAAGTTGTCTTCTCCCGTTGTTAATAAATTAACTAGACGCATGGACGGTTTCCAGTAGCTCCCTCTGACTTCACATGTAAATTAGTTAATACAGTCGGCCTTCTCTGGCTTGGGTGCGATTCCTCAAAGCTATTATGCATTGTCAACTTTTCATCCAGTGTGGACAGATGCAATTTAATTTTCACACCCACCATCCCCTTTGATTACCAGATTTGGTTGGTTATAATATGATATAATATAATATAAAGTCAATATAATATCGTATATAGTGTATATATTATATAATAGCATATATATATTATATAATATAATATGGCGTCAATAATGTATTGGTCGTCCCCCTTTTAAAGGGGCATAGGCCTACTTGGTTTTTCATTGTAGCTTATGGATGAACTATTGATGTCGTCTCCCAATGACGTATTAGTCGGCCCCCTCCGATAGAAGGATACCAACACTCGACAGAGTTGTCAGGATGGAAAAAATGGAAAAATCATCATGATCAAAAGCTAAAGTAAACCATGAAAATAAAACTATCGTTTCCCAGTTCAAGCTTTTAATAGCGCGTGATTGTCTTCTCTGTTCATACTTTACCCTTTTCTGCACATCAAGCTATTGTTGTTGGTATTTTATAGATCCCAAAGCCAATGTATCTTGGCAGATGGATGCCTCTCAGAGAGTTGATCAGATACTGAGATCTTCCTACCAACTATACACAGACTATAGTTTAACATACAAGTTAATTGTGATGTTACAGGAAGAGATGCACCAACTTTATTATAGAATATCAAGTGTTTCATTGATGGAGCTACTAATGAGGGCTCGTGAGTATGAAGGTTAGTTTCCTTTCCTTGGCATTGCTGAGAATGAGTGCTAATTAGTCTACTTCATGATTTGATTTCTATTTCATCATTATTTTATATGCAGAAAAATTTAAATACTAAAAAATAATGATGATGTCCATGTTCCCAATAGCATGGCTAATCGAGGTGCCGGGTCATGAAAATCTGGAGTTGTCTCCTTTTGTATGATTTGTGGTAAGGTAACTCTAACACAATGCATAATACTTGCCAATCATATTCATCATATGGAATATGATGGGAATAGTGATGGATGATGCACAACGTATCTATTATTATTTATATTACGACAGAAATATCCTGAGCATACAACTATTTGAATTTCTAAAGTTGAAAGTCTGCTCTGCCATTAATCTCTAATATTAATAATTTTATGGGTCTAGAGTTGGGAGACAAAATGGCTGCCACTACAACTGAAATGCCGTATCCTCAAAACGTAAGTCTTTCTGTTTGTATGACAGTTCATATGGTGGTCCGTTCATGTGGTCGTCCGTCTAGCTGTTTGCATGACTTCCTCTGATTGTCTTTATACGATGCTGTTGCAAATCATCTCCATCCATTTGTGATGCTGCTTTTTTGCAGCTTTTCTTTCCACATGATTATAATTGTCACTTTTGAGGACTTTCTGTGGTGATTACATCGAGAAGTTATTGTCTAATTGCTTGCTGCGGCTTTCCAGTTTGTCTAAATTTCGGGCAGTAGCTTAGCAGAAAGCTAAGGGATAAAATATTTAGTTGTAACAAGATTGAAGCAATATGTAAGCAATGATTTAAGAGTGTTGTCTGCCTCTGGTAATTTATATGCTGGTCATGACAAAGGTTTGGGACAACGTCTTTGTACTTGAATTGTCTAAAATAGAGAATCATCAAGTATGAATTGGATTTAGCAGACTGTTAATTAAGTAGCATTACTCTACTCTGCATGTATTGTAGCACACTTCCTGGGAGCCTTTCAACTGCTCCTCACTGCTCTATATTGCCCTTAGTGACCTGGCTATACTAGATACCAAGCTAGGCATGCCTCAAACTGATTGGTTATACGTGGTGGGTTTGATTAAGGACAAAGAGCGGGAGATGCAGATCAGTGAAGAACAGGAGGACAATGGAGAAGTTGACATGGTCAGAGGTGATGAACATGACAATTTTGCCATGGACAAAGACATGTGGAGTAAAGATCATCATGACAACTTTACCATTGACAAAGACCTGTGTGATAAATACCAGCATGACAACTATACCATGGACAAAGACATGTGGGGTAAATACCAGCATGACAACTATACCGTGGACAAAGACATGTGGGGTGAATACCAACATGACAACTATACCATGGACAGAGACATGTGGAGTAGATACCAATATGGCAACATTACCATGGACAGAGACATGTGGGATAAAGACCGGTATGGCAATTTTACCATGGACACAGACATGTGGGGTAAGAAGCAACAGGGAGTTTCAGCACGGAGTTATCAGCTTGACGGCGTCTGTGTTAGGTACACGGCCTCCTCATGAACCGGGTTCTCCATGCATGCTGCGTTCATCGAAGTGTTGCATTTGGGAGTTGTGCTCTCTTTGGTGTTATTTCAATGTTAGCATTAATTAGTTGCCGAATATCAGTCACAAATATACAAACTCGTGCGGTTGTCAGAGAATTCTGCATTTTGATTGATCAAAAAAATTTACTCTAAAACACAATTCATATTTTTTATGCTTTGGTTTAAATATTTCTCTACGAGTTATTTTGATTGTGAAATTGGATAATAAATGTCAACCGACCGAGTTAAGTTATTTATAAAGCTATAAAAAATCTAGAACAACTGAGAACCTCCGGAAATACTGGAAAACAAGTGTTTCTGATGGCGTTGTCATCACCTCCATTGCCGTCCAATATGATGCCGTCTTCCAGACAACGCCTTGACATGTCACACTTTTGTGTTCATCACGTGACAATCAACGCTGTGGGTACGACGCCGTCGAGCTGATAACTCCGTGCTGAAACTCCCTAATATCCCAGTAGATGACATTCATTCAGATTCTGTATTGTTAACCAGAATTGTTAATTTCATGAACATTTTTCTTTTGCATGACAAAGTTTCTGGGGTGCACTGTAATATTGTAATCTGGGTGGTGCCTCGCCTATCCTTTGAAGCAATTTGAATGTCTGTAACAACAGGCAGTGTAGGATATTGCAAACATGCACTATTATATTATATTATATGCATAGTAAATCAGGTAACCCAGGTACAGCACCGTTGATAACGGTAGTTTAGATATAATTTTGTATGAAATAATAGACAGTTGAAAGACAGGAGCACAATATAAGTAGTATAGTTTTGGACATTATAGGCCTTGACCTTGATCTTTGGACTGCATTATTTTTTTTTAATTGACCAATGAGATATCAGTATTTTTTGAATGGACCAATAGGAGAGCAGCATTTTCAATTGCTTTTCAATGCCTCCCAGATTTGGGGGCATTGGGAGGCATTGAAAGAGTAATTGGGAGTAATTGAAAGAGTAATTGAAAGAGTAATTGAAAGATTTGTCCAATAGGAGACGAGTACTTATTTGCCCTAGAAAAGTAGTTCTAGAATTTCACCCTAAGATGATGCAATAGGCTGAGTAAATATTGGAAATTCCATGTTATTGTTTTGGTTGTTGAGCGGAGGAATGTTGTTGTTGTTGTTGTTATTGTTGAGTGATTGTTGTGTGGTTAGTGTTGGAACTTCCAAGTTTGTTTGGGGGTGGATGTACTGGAGTTTGAAGTGAGATATGGGGTGTGTGTGTGTGAACGGGGGGCATCGACGGCGTCTGCCATATCGACGGTACCCCTCTGTCTGGCACATCGACGGTCATCGATGTGTTAGACATCGATGGAGTGACCTGTGGTAGGTTTTGAAAAAATGGGTGACATCGACGGCGTGCCGAGACATTGGTGCGCCATCGATGTCTGAGCAGACCGTTGTGTCAAGTATAAGAATGTGAAAAGGACTTACCCATGCGCGTGCGTTGTTCGCCGACCGTCCGATACTCTCTCTCTCTTCCAAGTGTAGACTCTGAATTAATGAGTTGATTGCGCGGTTGACTTATTTCTATATAGACATCTATGTATCGTTACCGATTGGTTGACTGAGAGATGGAATTGACCAATGGGGGGGAGGGCACGCGTGCGGAGCGGGCGCGGGAGCCTACGCGCTTCGCGCGTAGGGGGGGTGGTTTATGGGTACTGTATGGGTCTGTATGGGGGTACTTTATGGGTCAATTCCATCTCTAAGTCAACCAATCGGTAATGATACATAAATGTCTATATAGAAATAAGTCAACCGCGCAATCAACTCATTCATGGTCTACACTTGGAAGAGAGAGAGAGCATCGGACGGTCGGCGAACAACGCACGCGCACGGGTAAGTATTTTTCACATTCTTATACTTGACACAACGGTCTGCTCAGACATCGATGGCGCACCAATGTCTCGGCACCCATTTTGTGCCGTCGATGTCACCCATTTTTTCAAAACGTACCACAGGTCACGCCATCGATGTCTAACACATCGATGACCATAGATGTGCCAGACAGAGGGGTACCGTCGATATGGCAGACGCCGTCGATGCCTCCCCTTTCACACACACCCCCATATCTCACTTCAAACTCCAGTACATCCACCCCCCAAACAAACTTAGAAATTCCATCACTAACCACACAACAATCACTCAACAATAACAACAACAACAACATTCCTCTGCTCAACAACCAAAACAATAACATGGAATTTCCAATATTTACTCAACCTATTGCATCATCTTAGGGTGAAATTCCAGAACTACTTTTCTAGGGCAAATAAGTACTCGTCTCCTATTGGACAAATCTTTCAATTACTACCAATGCCTCCCAATTACTCTTTCAATGCCTC
>JAOQGN010084125.1:0-12200 GCA_027564295.1 Himantozoum antarcticum
GAATACTGACTATACATACAGTAAGTATAACATGTAATATGGTAGAATACTGACTATACATACAGTAAGTATAACATATAATATGATAGAATACTGACTATACATACAGTAAGTATAACATGTGATATGGTAGAACACTGACGATACATAAAGTAAGTATAACATGTAATATGCAGAATACTGACTATGCATACAGTAAGTGTAACATGTAATATGCAGAATACCACGACTATACATACAGTAAGTATTAGTGTCGTAACGATTCAATGAATTTCAATTCAATTATCGATTTATATAAATTTGTTTCGATCGATTTGAGTTTCGATTAAATTTGTGAAGCAAAATTAGTTATTCAATTCCTAGTTATGTACTGGTTATTATAGCAGCGTGTATCCATGCAATGTCAGCAAACCGTTTGCATTTAGGGTTAGCTACCAACTACCATTGTGTATATCTACATCGTTTTATGAAAATCATTTAATGGTCATTTTATTGTGACGTAGTAAGTACATGTAATTATAGTAAAATGACAAAATAAAGGGTATTTAATGTTGGCTTGGGAGTGTCGCCCTGCCTCCAGGGCCCCCATTGGAGGGACAGCCGGCAGGGTAAGGAAACGGGGGTGGGCCCTGCGATTATCAGCAGTTTTGTAGAATCATCTCCGCCGCCATTCCTATTGCCATAACAAAGACAAGTGACAGGACGCCGCCAATCTCTTAAGCCCTCTTGGGACTCTTTACAATGTTATTGGTGGCGCTTTGAAAAAGAAGACCGAGCGAGGCCTACATCGACGCTAGAGATAGAAAATGTAATTTTACTAATAATTATTCAATTCTTGATTATAATGAATTATAATTAAATATATAATTTTATAATTTTTACTCTTATTTCATTGGTTCATATTTCAATTTCCGAAATATATAAATATATTTATTATTGTTACTTATTAAATATTAAATATAATTTATTGAACTAATTATTGAATTATTTAAATCTAATTCATTTGATATTATATGAATATCTAAATGATATGAATAAATAAATATAAATTATTTTTATTATATGAATATATAAATGTAGATTACTTTATGATATTTAAATATGATTTAATGATATAGAGATTATATATATTTATAAATATATATATGGAGATGATTTAATAGATATTTACTGTTATCTGTATTTTATTATCAATTATTGTTTATTGGGAGTTGCTATGATTTATCATTGCGACTAATTCATACAGTAAATGTGATACAGCCATAGCATAACTGGAAATTAAATAATAAATTAAGTAGCATATTAGGCTACATCTAATAAATAAAGCAAAATTATATTTAATGAGTAACAATAGTAAATATATTTATATATAGATAACAAATTTCAGAAATTAAAATATGACCCAATGAGATAGCGTAAAAATTATAAAGTTAAATATTTAATTATAATTCATTATAATCAATAATTAAATAATTATTCGTAAAATTATGTTTTCTATCTCTAGCGTCGATGTAGGCCTCGCTCGGTCTTCTTTTTCAAATCGCCACCATTGACGTTGTAATGAGGTTCAAGAGGGCTTAAGTGATTGGCGGCATCCTGTCATTTGTCTTTGTTATCTCAATTGGAATTGCGGCGGCGATAATTCTACTAAACTGCTGTAAACTGCAGGGCCACCCCCGAATTTACCTTACCCCGCCGGTCGCCCTCCCCAAGTAGGGCCTGGAGGCAGGGCTACTGGGAGTTGATACTGGGTGTACTGATTTTGATGTTACACAATTTACATTTACAATTTTCCAATTTAAGTTCTAATATAATTAATTATTATCATCTGTATAATAATAATTATTAATATTATACAGATATAATAATTATTATATTATTATCGTATTGTTAGGCCTAAATAATAAAATAATCACATTAATAATGTTAATAATAAACGTCTTGTCATTGTGAATTAATGTTTCTTTTCCCATGAACCTACGATAAACACGCTGTTATGTGCAATATCCTACGACAATCTTTACTAAAGCAGCACCACCCTACCACTCGTAGAAAGCGGATTCGACCACCAGCTAACCTACACCTCAAACCGTACAACACACAGGTCTATTTCCTGTATGCATGATAAAATAATTGCTTTTGGTAAACCCATTGCATTAATGATTGTGAAAATTGTATACAGTCATGTTAAACATTATGTTAATTCCAATCCAATATAATGTCAGTCTTTCAAAAATTAAATTTAAAATTAAATTAAGATCAAAAGTGTTGACTGGACGAGCTGGAGCTACCAATTATATTTGCAATTGTCTCTCTTCTCTGATCAAGTGTCACAACCTCTGGGTGCTCTTCAACTTATACAAATTGCAAACTGTCATTCACTCATAATATTTGTAGTTTGTAGTTGCGTATTTGTAAACAACAGTTTACACATTCCCACCAGTTTGTTTATACAATGTGCTACTACAATGACTGATTGTTAGGCATCCAACTGATTAGCCAACTAAATCAGTGGCTAAATCAGTGGTAACATCATTAGCCAATCAAAACATTGCAATCATAACATAGTCTAAGCACTCATTACCTGATAATAATAGGTTTGGGTAGCTAAACAGTTGCCCTTAACTTCAATGATTTCTGCTGGTTATCCGCTCTCATTTACTGGAGTGTAGAAAACAAATTACTGTTGTAAATTATCTCCCCGCTGAACTGACAGCGACAGTAACTTGTAAATATTGAATCATCGTTCGGTATACATTTAACTATTATTCATAATAATGTTAATTGTATTAATTTGTTCAGATTGTTGTTGTATTTTTCATCCTAATGTTCATGGCCGAATCCATATTTTTGTATCTGGCCGAATCTTTGATTACTTGTCAAATGCTTTTGCCTTCCTGTCGGGTTTGTGGAAAGCTGTCAAATATTTGTCTTCCTGTTGAATCATTTTGAATACTTGTCAAATACTATATGTTCCATTACTTCCATTGCTTGGCAACCATTCGGCAAGTCACTTGATTTTTCCTATATAAGTAGAGCTGCTTTGTGTATCAGCTCAGATGATCTTGGGACTCTGTGCTTGACACTTGGATTCTCTTATTGTACTACTGACGAGCCTTCTTGGTAATCGGGTAGCACTGAAATGGGAGAATGATCATAATCAAGTACATGGTATTGTTGCTTAGATACATGTTACATACATGTTAGATTTTATTGTTGTCACTATTGATGTTGCTTTGTTAAATGTGAACCAGTGATCAAATTACTACTTGCGTTATTCCTTACTGATAGGATCGTTCAGAATAAGTGGAGAACATTGGAAATAACAAGTTGACTCGGCAAAAACTATTCTCTTATTAATAACCATTATTGTACCCTCGAGAATGTCAAGTGGTTGTGACATAACAGAATAGCGATTCCGAAGATAGATATCAATTATAAACTGCCTTCAGCAATAACAAAGAGAAGATAACTTGAATAAACAATTATGAACACCAAATATAAATATATTCAAAATAGAATGAATTACTAAGAATAGATAACTTGCAAAACCACTCGGTAATTGTAATAAGTAACAAAGGAAATAGAAGATAATTCTCAACACAAACTACTGAATTCTATTGTTGAAACTGCTACGGAGGTTCTATAATGATATATAAGAGAGAAGACAACTCATAATAAAAATATTATTACAATACTTCTTTGTTACAAGTTAAAAGCATGTTGGTCTCATGGATTTCATTAGGCGGATTCGCGACCTAGTTCGCCGGACCGGCAGAGAGAAATGACTGTGGTACGGTTCTGCAAAGGTCGCGGCAACAGGTGAACAGTACAATAAATTTCTATTTAATTTCATAAGTTCTAAGAACTGCGAAACGAACCTACACGTGCACTTTGTTATTGTTTATAAAGCAGGACATTGTTAGACACGCCCCTATTTGTAAGGTCCGCAGTGTGACCTTGTCATTCCACTATCAACTTGCATCTTATGTCTCATTGAGCTCCAACGAAGACGGAACAAAAAGTTTCTGTACAGGAGCACAAGTTTGTTGGGAGGCTGAGATTTTGTTGGATGAACTGAAAATGTCTCAAATGAATGTGACTTTAGTCACAGTCACACTCACAGTGTTGCTACTATAAATGGTACGAGCTACAGCAGACTACTACTACTAACAAATAGTTGAAGGCAACGAAGATTACATGGTCCTTCCAGTTGAATTTGTGCGATTGTATTGAAGTTAAAAACTTAGCCAATATTGAATGCAAAAAACTGCAAACCATGCTCTATTCAGTAACAAACGTCGCCGTATGTATAGATCGGTTGTTAGATTTAGAATGTAGGTTAAAAGCAGTGCTCAGTGTACAGGTTGTACACTGTAAAGCTTGGACACTTTGGCCACTTCTAAAAATAATTTTTAATTACTGCGACGTTCACACTACAAGCGTTCGTGATGTCAGCATAAAATAATAAACTGATTCAAAAATGTTATTTGTTGCTGGGTCATGTTTTTGTTGCCCCAGACCTATGAACCAATTTGATTATTTTCCAATACACAATAATGAAAAAATAGTTTTTCAAGCCACGCCCCATGGTTCGGCGAACTAGGTAGCGAATTCGCCTAATGTACCTATGAGGGAGGGTAAATATGATTAATTTCAGTTAAATCTTGTTTGATCACTCACCTCCAGACACAGCAGGAATTATTATTTTAATGAATAATATATATTCTGTGTCTGTGAATCCACTTTCCATTTGCCGTCCACCATGAACACCACAAACTGTATATGATTAAGCTTCCAAAGTATGCTGTGAATTAACATTGTTCTACACTTGAAACCAACAATTTCGAAGTCTGCAAGTGAGAATTATTGTAAAATTATTTTGTACATTATGCTACTAATAGTAGTTGCTGTATTGAGAATTTGATGATTTTCCCGATGGTGACAACTGTGTTTTTATGACGAGGCCATCGCAACTCGACAGAAGTTGCTTTGCTAGCTTTGTTATTCTGCTGCATAGCGGAAATCTCATCAGAATGAGTAGGTTAGATTTATTAGATAGTCACTTCTTCATTCCTTTCATAAACTAAGAACTCCCAACCTCCCTAAATATGGCAGGCGAACCATACGCTTTGTGATTAGCTGGTTACATATATTTATAAAATGCTAATTATATATTTTAGTAATCATTTTTGACATTGATGGAAATATAAGAAAGTTTCCTGCTCGATATAGGTGCATATTGGTACATGAGTCCACATTTGCTCTTTTGTCTCAAACTTAATCTCGATCATGAAAGGAATACTGCTCACCTAGACTTTTCACTCACGCTGGGTAAAAGATAGGTTATAAGTATGAGAAGCACTAGTTTTGCATTAGCACAACAAATATGATTATTCATATATTACAAATTATAATTTATTTGAATTGTTTGACTATGAAAGAAGAAAAGAAAATTTCACAACTTCTTCAGTGGAAATTCAAAACGGAATATCTGGAAGAAATCTTAGTCCACAAAATGTTCAAAAATACCTTATTATGTCAATGCTGATCTAACTGAAAACTATGAGGCCCATCGTAAGGCCGCTAACTACATTATATAGTTGCGCATGGGACCAGTAAAGTGTGCACTGTATGCGGAGGCAACCTTGACCAGATCCGGCTCATACCGACAATTGATGGTTGATCGGATACCAAAAGAAGAAGGCCTAAGCTGTATTACATAAAGTCAACATAATATAAACCAGACTACTAAATACAGCGCAACCTACTAATTGAGCCAGTGCGAGCTACGACTTGCACCAACATTCTTATTGTAGCGGTTACATCTGGTGATCTGGAACCACGGCAGTGAGAGGAGGCAACAGAGAACTCTCTGATAATGTAGTAAAGTCTACTCTATGTGGCAAGGAGCTCTAGCTAGGATGTGGCAGAGAGTTGCGCGGTGCACTTATTCAGAACTAGCAGCTGGATGTCTGCCCTACTGAACTACGGTAGGCAGAAGCTTGTGTAGTGCATATATGCACAATGGATATGCAATACAACAACTTACAAGCAGGTAATACTAGGTCCCTAGTTTCTTGAATACCATACTGTGGAACTATTTTACTTCCACAGTACGGTAACCATCTCAAAAGTGCCAGAGTGTAGTTAAATGCTTGTCTTTGTACACACAACGTAAAAACCGACTCAGTAGGCCGTTAACCAGGCCAGCAGAGCCAGCTAACAATAATATAAAGCCCGGTTAAGGTGGATAGATAATGCAGGACTCTATTAAATCACATTAGAGCGTGTAAACAGTACAAACACTCAGTATATAACAATAGGAATAATCAGGTTAAAGTCTGGTACAGAGTATGAATAATATGGATCGTGCTGGCAATCCAGCTAGGTCGAATAGCCGATAGTGATGATGGCTTAATGCAGGGGTGCCAAAACACTGGCCCACCTGCCAATTTTAATTTGTCAATTTTAAGTGACCCAATTGCTCTTGTGAAAATCTCACCAACACGAAGATAAAGAAACCATGTACTAAATGCATGTCTAAATCATGTCTAATGCATGTCTAATGCATGTCTATTATATTTCATATTAAAAGTGTTTGTTGTTTGTAACAATTAATTTTAGTTAGTGAACTACCAGTATTTCCAAAAAAAAACGCTATCAATTTTAATATATTTTCACTTTGCAGATGGATTGGGTGATAGCAGGGATGTATATTACACACCTGAATGTTCATGGGTGAAATCCGAGGCTAGAAAAAGAAAAAAAATTGGAAGTTTTTACACTTTGCTTAGTCTAATTTTCATTAAAACACATGAAAGCCAACAACAAAAAACAGGGAAAGTCAACCTCCTAACAGATTTATTCATACCCAAACAGACTTTTCAAGCCCCTAACATTTTTCCCAACCCCCGAACAAAACAATCGAACCCGTACCCCAACAACATTTCCGTGAATTTCCATCGAATAGCTCTGCTATTGGATTAACACATGCAGATAATACTGCTAAGGCAGAGAGCAACAGAAACCAAAAAAAAAAATATGATAGTCCGGAATCATGCTTAAATATGGTTCAGGGAAAGTAAAAAGCCAATACACTATATAACCTACAAGTATATTAATAACAGCATATTACTTGTTCATTTTAATTCAAATTGAAACTGCCAGGTGACTAGATTGTTCTTATGAATAGCCGACTGCTATGTCCATTCCCATTTGATACGCTATTAGCTTTCAAGGGTGCTGTTCTCCCGAAGCATTACAGAAATCAACCAAGTTGAGCAGTCACGACTTTCTACAAGAGCACTCAATTTAATTTCCAGTTGATAGCAAATTAGAAAATTTCAAGGAAGTTGATGTTTTATAGCATCAAATTTCAAGGAAGGAACTGTGAAATAGCATTCAGAATTTCACAGTTCATGGCCACTAAGGCCATCATTAATGGCAGCCAAACAATAAGTTCTCTAACGTCATAGTCGGCAAGTTTCGGTGCAGGTTATAAGTCCGCTCTCGGAGTGGGAAAAGTTTGAATAATATTGTTTTGAGAAGAAAACATTGATGAATGGATGAATGCAGCTTGTGACCCTGCAACAGACTGCATTGTTGAGGCAACACTGAATCTCATACTGCAGGATAATTTTTAAATATAATATCGTATACAATAACATAACAGTACAGTACCTCCTGGAAGATTACAATATTTTAATCACAGAACAACAAAAGTTCGAGATTGTTTATAGAGCAGGCTATTCAGATTGTCAATGAGGCCACTTTTTAACATTCTAATTTGATCTGTATATAATGTGCATGTTTTATAATTGGTACTTTTATATCTTTGCAGCACAATCCTACCGATATAATTTTGTGTTTTCACATGACTAAAAAGTAAACATAGACATAAACATTAACATGGAATAAATGTTGCGGTACATTACCGCATTAAAAGCATTTTGCGTTACATGGCGTATATTTTGTAGATAAATAGACAAATTTAAGATGTTCACATGATGGCAGGTTGATTATAACTCATAGTATACCATGTAATTGCCAGATCAGTCGACATATTATAATTACATTTCACATTACATCTAAAACTAAAATTACACTTTAATAATGCTAGAGGGTCGGTGTACGAAATGTATAAAATATACAATGGCAATCAGCCATTGACTAGATGAATCCAGGCTGATAATGTGATAGTATCTCTCTGGGAAATTAACATTATATAAATATGTAAAGTTCCCTTAACATGTTGTGCATGGGATGAATACAAATGAGCTGTCAAAGTACACATTTCGCATGATAATGGATGATACAAAATCAATTTGAAATTGTGAGAATGCGAGGATTTATCATGATCATTTTAACGATAATTTATTTGACCGCATGTTCAAGAAGTTTTTATATAACTATTGTAAACATCAATTTCAACCTATGGAATGCAATTGCATAAAATTATTACAGTTGGAAAATTATTTTTCAGATGACCCATGTAAAATTTGGGATAAAGCACAAATAAAGAGTGCATCATGTGAAAAGCAACATGTGTGTGCTATTACAAAACGTGATTTTTGGTGCTATAAGGGTTTTTGGTGCTATAAGGGTTTTTGGAGAAGCAGAATGATGGCTATTTAGGATGATGTTGTTAACGATATATTACGATAACAACAGGTGCCTCACTCTCCTATACACTTCTGAAAGCGCACGAAGTGGAGTAGCTTTAATTTTAAGGGAATCTTCCTCCACATTGATAAAAATTCATTATATTTAAAGCTTCCAATAAAGTGGGCATCTTTAAATAATTCGTACAGTCGCCATTCAGCTATTTTTTACTTTAGAGAACATAGAACATGATAGTTTTGTTCGAAGGGTACTTAATATTATCTGTTGGCTGGCTGCTTAATCAATATTGAAAAATGTTTGTTTGCTCATTTAGCTACTCTGTGGAATCTGGCTTTGTCAGAGATTGGAAGGTTTAGTTGACATGATTCAAAGGAGGCTTAGAGTAGAGCATAGAAGCAGGGAGTAAAGCAGCATAGAGTAGGTATGGAGAAGGCGTGGTGAAAGTGCAGCGTATGCATAGCAAAGGAATAGCGTAGGCATAGCATAAGAATAACATCAGCGTAGTGCAAGGAAGCGTAAGGAGCGTACGCTTAAGCAGTGTAAGGCATCCCAGATGTTCTAAGAGTATGCGATCACATGCTGCATAACATAAGCGTAAGACAAATATGATCCTGCCCCAGATTCACCTCAAGAGCAAATTTTCTCATCATCGGCATACCTGCATAACACTAACTATTTTTCTAAATAGTGTTTATACTTGTATTTTTATATCATACATTTTGCATTTCAGGTTAACATATACACTGATTTATACGTACACAGTCTTATAATGCATGCATTCCAAGTGGACACCTGTGCTAGGCCCGCAACAGTATTATGGCCTCAGCCATATCATTCCTATTATTATGTTCTACATGTACAAATGTACTTGCCAAGTTGTACTTCCATTAAGCCGTATTCTATTGTTTTTCCATTATGCCTTGTTCTATTGTATTTTAACTGTATACTGATACATAAGCTAGTAGATATTTTGTCTATGTTTCTTCCATTCACAGCCTCCCGTTCATGACCAGCAGGATCCAGATTCCTATATGAACAGTTGCATTGCATTATAGATTATCATTCAGTTGGATGCCAAACCTGAAAAGGAGCAACATCTGTGCTTGTTAGCAATAAACTTGGTATTATACAAACAATACCGTGTTATTACTTTATGTGTTACTCAGATCTTTTAAGGACTTTGGCCTTGTCTAGATAGAGTAAGTTCCTTTTTCGCTCCGGTTTCACATTCTAGTGCAAACCCAGATATGAAAGATCTTTGGTTGCCCTAACCCTCCTGATATGAAAGATAAATGTGCAAATAGTTGTAATTTACTTCATGAGTCTCTTTCAATAAACAAATGGTTAATAATATTACGAGTTATAGCATTCGAACCCTAGACTTTCCTTGTGTATCATCTTGAGAGGCGGTCACTGTCCGAATATGTCCTGGCATACTATATGGGCATCATTTACTTCCCTCAAACAGGTTATGTTGCTGCTGTATATTGCCATACAAATATTGACTTGTCTGAAAATTTAATATGCCTACGTGGACACTACATATTCTTTATATACTGGATATGTAGCAGTTCCCTATATAAAATCATGCGGTAGAGAAGGTAGGAATTGCCATAAGTATAATAAGTTGATCAATGTACCAGTTGTGAGTTTCTTCTCTTCAGTAAATGAACACTATGGTGATAACCCAGTTATGATTAAATATATCAGTGTCTTGATGGATAGCGGAACCTACATGTATGTCGAAAATAGGCACTAACAACAGTACAACTTTCTGGTTTGAAAAGAGTATTATAGTTACGTTTCTCTATCAAAATTTACATATAATTTACAGCACAGTATGATAGGGCCATTCACGGCCTAGTTAACAGAGCAGTGTGGCATGGGCAACAAAAAGCAAAATGTAGATTTATACATGGATTTATTAAATCGTATTAATTAAAATAATACAAAATATTCAAACTGGTTTAAAAATCAGAGACAAAAAAAACATGGCCCACTAATATTTTGTAATCGTATTATTAATTAATGGGCACTTCGCGAGTGACGTTTGTGATCCTCATTACATATTTAAACAACTACTCAAAAGTTCTGGTAAGGTCTCTGTCACAGAATAGCTGACACCTGATGATAACAAAAGTATTATAATAAATATGAGTTATAGGTGCTGGCCAGATAAGCCATAATTTTTTGATTTTGAAGAAATTTAGCATTTGTCCCGTTTATTGCTAATTATTTTAGCTGCAAGTACACGATATATAAGTACATAAACCAGTAAAAGTAAATATATTCAAACGGGTAGCTAACCCGAGCAGGTAGTCTCCATGGGGCGGGTAAGGCACCAGGTGTAAATAGAGTACATAGCAAACGCGTGTAATTCATCTTGCCCAATAGACACAAGGCAACATTTAAGCTTGCCCCACAGAATATACGAAAGCATGAGCCTAAGGTAGACTGGACACTGATAAAAGTAAACTAGTAAACCTATAAGTAACCACAGGGCAACTTCACTAGCCCGGGTTGCTCACTACAAGAAGAGTCAGGAGAAGTTACCATTCCACAACAGTATTTCTAAACAAGTGTGTAGGCATAGACATGGAAATAACATATCTGTGGTTTTTCTACTTTGGTAGTAACTAACTAGCACCATGTTATTTAGTTACGGTATGTGTTAAGTTATACCGCAAAATGGTTATATAAGCATGAGTCACTTTACACTATTACAACAGCAAATCACAAATGCTTGTTAACCTGATTTTTGCAGGTCAATATAGATTTATTTTTACATTAACGTGCTGTTCACTGCTGATCCTGACCATGGAAATCAGGCCACAAGTAATATTTTATTAAATATACCAGTCTTCCGTGAACAGGGTTGCGAACTTGCCAAATATGATAAAAGATAAAAAAAGACTCCGATAGTCACCATGATCACTATGCAATCATGTTGACTGTTTGTCTGGTCTGAACAGGCTGGTCATCTTCATCTCTTTATCATCTCTGCAGTTTGTATGTAGATGATAAGGGTATACTACTCCGTGTAAGATAAAACAACATTGATGTGAAAATGCCATAATGTTTAGTGAACAAAGTGTGCCGTTGGTACTAGTTCTATGACTGTGCACTATCTATATATTTGACATCGGTATTTAGAAATAAATCCAGCTTCCCTGTTGATTTCCATTGCCAATTTTATAAATTACAGCCTAATGCAATGAATAAACGTGCCGTATTATCGCGGCACTGGGACGTTCGTCTAATAGGTGAGAGTGGATTTTTTGTATTTAAGCAAAATCTCGATTTATAAGGCACACAGGCTGTATATTCAATTATAAGGCACACTGGCTGTATATTCACTTATAAGGCACACTGGCTGTATATTCACTTATAAGGCACGCTGGCTGTATATTCACTTATAAGGCACACTGGCTGTATATTCACTTATAAGGCACACTGACTGTATATTCACTTATAACACTTATAACACTCATAACACGCATGACACTTATGACACTTATGACACTTATGACACTTATGACACTTATGACACTTATGACACTTATGACACTTATGAC
>JAOQGN010084236.1:0-12195 GCA_027564295.1 Himantozoum antarcticum
TTATACATGTACACATAGCCATGTATGGATAATTCAAACATCTCATAATTCAAACAAAATTTTCCAGTCCCCTGAAAATTGAATTATCCATGTTCCACTGTATAGAGGAAGTTCAAGACCATAACATTGTATAATGAAACACTGGACTGAAGACTATTGTATTTTGCAAAATTTTCTAGTTTTACAGTTTTGCGGAAAATTTCAAACTACCTGAAACGATGTTCAGAGATGCTGGCAGAGGCAATGTATCCAACCCACTAACTTTGCCTTTGCCTATTTGTTGATTTCTACTGTCAATTGCTGATGACTTTTCTGCATACTGAGCTTCTAAGCGGTGGAAGTAACTTATCATTGCTCGCCTGGTCTCTGGGTACCAGCATACTTCGGCGATCTATGGCCTTCAACCTCAAATCGTAAATTGCACCCTACATTGCATAAAGCAACGATGCTCATCACAGATACCCTACCAGATTCGGCTAGTAAGAAAAATGAGTGAACTACTATGAGATTGAAACCCACAACCTTGTGATTGCCAATTATTGCAATTATAGGGGATATATAATAGTTGTAAAGTTATAATAGTTAAGGGAGTAATACCGTAAGATGGGTGGAGAGCCTAGAGCCCCCCTTAGCCTCTCTCTTGGCCTGTAGGAATATGTTATCAATATCCTCCTCAAACTCATCACCTGCCGCCTCTTCTTTCTCATCCTTGACGGAGACACCCTCATCATACGGCACCTGCAGTGGAAATGTTTTCACTTTATATAAAAACATCTTATAAATAAACAACTACATGTAACATAATTCAACGAATTATCTCATAAACTAATTATGGTAAAATTATAAAATGAATTTAAATGGGAACATCTTAATTAAATGGGAACATATTTTAGCTCCCTCCCAGGTATTTGGGTGTTGTTCCAAGTGGAAACTCGAGATTGAGCATATATATATACGGTATACCCTAGCTAGACGGAGTGCTTTGGATCCAGACCTCTATACCATGGTCTCCTAATTACTAGCCTAGGTTCTAAACTAAATACTTGCAGGACTATTATACTAATACTATACTAAACAATACTATACAAACAAAAACCTTAATGTGGCAGTAAGAACAAGATTGTAGCTGTTCCTAATTACCAAATAGGACCTGCTTATCATGAATATAGTATCAAGTTAATTGACATCTCTTTACTTTTTTTTTTGTAATTGATTACATCCCTGAAAATTAATACATGTATATATTTTTTGTATATATACATATTTAAAGAACGATTTTAGACCTTTAAAGTCCCTTACTACTTTAGATAATAGTCGAAGAAGTATTTGGCTTAAGGCTATCTAGCTGTCAGAAAGAAGGGGGAGCCCCAGATCCACCCCACACACTGATCAAGATTAACAAATGAGTCTCACCACATTGCCGTCTAGTAGCGTGGTTTCATTATGGTGGTCATCAGTGACTGACAGTACAGGTACTTGTATATTAGAAGTTTGTGCGGAGACGGCTTCACACAGCACGATCTCGTCTCGGCTAGAGCGTGGAGAACACCCATCAGGAGATGGCCTGTGATCAGCTTCATCACTAGCCTGAGCTGCTTTCAAAGCTACAATGTAGTAACACAAATAATTTGAAAATGGGAACACAGGGTAAAATACATACATCAATTATAATAAATATTTATAGATCCATGCATCTGTACGCTAATACAATGTCTATAGGCCGATGCAATAATTCAATATATAATCTATAAACTGGTAAAATTTGTAGAGAGCAATAATATTTCAGTTTCAGCCTTGGCTCCAAGACTGACATGTTGACATGGCAAGCTACAAGACCTCAGAATAAACGTCATAGGATTGATGGGTGGAAAAATAACTATGGCAATGTTATTTACTATTTACAGCGCAAAAAATCACAACTCATTTTGAAATCTACGTAAACTTAGCTTTCTGTGAAACTACAATTTAAATGTAACACAGCAGCTAACGCATAAACTAAGCAAACGAAAGTTGAGTAGACATTGCTTAGGTTCCACACAGAGTGTATATGATAGACGGGGTGAGGTTGTTGGACAGACATCAAACAACAAATATCTTAGACTTTTAGCAAATAATATAATACAATATAATATAATATAACACAATATAATACAATATCGATCGTCAACAGATATTGCTATAATAGACCACTTTGGTTTTGGGTAGCTCTTTGGTGGCGGTGGGAAGGTCTGGGATTTTGGTGGCGGTGGGAAGGTCTGGGAGAAATTAAGGTAGGGGTAGTAGCATAAGGGGAACTGTGAGAGCAGGAGTCTATAAGCAGGGGTATGGAAAGCAGTGTAATGACCACTCGGATTAAAGTTAACTTTTTTTTAATACCATTATTGGTACTTTTTCCTCTTTAATAATATTATTATTAAAGAGGGAATGGTTTAATTTAATAGTACTAAGCCTAGGCTACACATTAGTGTGAATGGCACCAATTTGTGATATTATCACGAACACAAATTCGTAGCTGGTCGTGGTTCGGTAAATTTGTCCAAATTTCGTGAATTCGTATTAATTCAACATGTTGAACTTTTACGTTTTACGTTTTTACTAATTCCTGCGAATAGCGCGGTGATTGGCTGATACTTCAGTTAACAAACTCTGAAACAGCTGTTAGACAAGATCTTAGATTTTAATGCGGGCGGAAAATGCAAGATCTGTAGAGATGTCTCTGCCATTAGTTTATCATATTATCACTAAAGTGTAGCACCCTCCAATAAGTGTGAATGTAATTTGTATTTGTAGTTTTGGTAAATCACATGAAGGTGTAGCCCAGGCTTTAATGAGGAGAAAGTGCCTATGTATGCTGAATACACAAGTACTGGATCACTTAATACATTCTAATAATTGGGTAAAATTCCTCTTCAGTTCGCTCAGCGTGCCTTCCAATGGTGTTCCGGGATGCCAAGACCTCAACCCCAGATATAAGCCAAGGTCAAGGTTACCAAACTGAAAAGGAACTTTACCAATACATGTATTAGTTTATAGTTGATACCGATCACATTTTACTGCAGTATGGGTACATGTATGGGTACAACTACATGTAGATTTACAACCTGAAAGCTTCCTACTCTCCAGATTATGGGAAGAGCAATAGCAGCAGCATAAGACACTGGAGCACACGTAGACACAGAAACACTAACACATATCTCTACCTTCTAAATCAGCTAAACTGACAGGACGGACATTCCGCATCTCTCCGGACTCGGTTTGAATTACGTCACGATCATCAGTAACCACACGAGAAGAGGTGAAATCACTGGCAAGCGGTTGAGCAGATTGGGATATAGAAAAGTTACCTGACCCGAACACACCAGAACCAAACACAGGAGACTGGGTAAAAGGGGAGCTGGACGGTACACTATCCAGCACTGGGGAGCTAGATGGTACGCTTTCTAGCACTGGGGAGCTGGAATTAGCACTTGCTATGGAGTTAGGGTAAGAAAAGAAATTGTTAGAAGACGGAGTTTCTACAGCAGAGGAGAGATACGATGCAGGATGATAGGGACATGTGTTAGTTTGTGGCTTTCTCTTTTTCATTGCAGATCGGCGATCTATCTTCTTATGTATAGGTTTGGGGGATATGATAGATTCAGTAGAATAATGACCTATGGCAACTTCCTCGTCTTCTTTATCATCCTGGATACTAGAATCTGCACCAACTCTGCTACTACTTAGATCCAGCGAATCAGAATGCCAGCTTGAGGCTGATGCGTCAGCCACAGTATCTTGTTTACCTTCCATCGTGAACTCATCCCAATTGTTACTATATTTTCCCGGAGTGACGGGAGTATCAGCATCTAATCGCGAGGACAAGTCACTGTCAGATAGATCTGGTTTAATAACAAGTTTGAGTTTACTTAATTTCTTTGATCTGGAGTGGTTTAAGCTATAGGCAGAATCTTCTTGAGAATCCTCTTTAATGACGCTGAGATTGGGTCTGCGTTTGACTTTTGTAGCAGGTGCTACACGCAGGTTTGGAGGATTCTGACTGGTATAGAACATTCCATCGTCCGAGCTTTCACTTTCATCTGACGAGGAAGAGGTATCACTAAAGTTCTTCAGAAACTTTTCAGAGATATCCAGTTCTCGCCTTCCGATCATGGGCGACTTTCTTTCTAGCTCAGGTGTCAGTGAGATCTTCCGCCTGGTAGACGGCGAAGCTGTAGGTTGAACATTCACTCCTGACACCAATGTAGTAGTTTCTTTGCTATGCATTTGAGATTGATCGTTGTCAGTTGGATTGTTAGAATTAATATCAGAGTTAATAGAAGTGTGTGTGGGTTTTAATGATCTAGCGTGACCATTAGTGAGATCAAAGGAATTAGTATTAGATAAAGTAGCCCTAACAACACCACTGCCATTGTCACAACGCAAGCTACCGCTACCTAAACCATTACTAGTCGCTGATTGCAAATCAGCATTCCATGTATCATCAGCATCTGTTAATAAGATCACAACATGTCATGGTCAATGACAGGAGTAGGCAGGTTCTCTATAGGTGCCTGGGCATAATAGGGAGGTGCCCCATACAATGTAAGCTAGGGAGAGCACATTTAGTCATTCCTATTTAAATCATCTACATTTACATTTACAATAGTGCGCGAACGACCACAAATCCACAAATCGGTCAAGACAATCCCAGATTTAATGCAAACGAATCTTAAACACTTCTAAACAATACTAATTATAGTAATCTCGGATATGGTTCACACAGTGTTTGGTATAATTTAGAAAGAGCCACGTGATTCTAATCAGTGCCACAGTGAACCATCTTGAAACAGCTAATATCCCAAATGGTACAACAGACTGTGGTTGACTGTGCACCATCCTAAGTGTGGTGATGTAATGATTAATATTGATATAAAACTTGGTTCTAGAAATATCAGGCCTGCGGTTCAATAACATTTCATGTCAAATGGGTGTTTACTGAACTAAAAATGATTACAAAATTTCTTAATGCTAGAATGTCTTAGAAAAATAGAACAAATTCATATTAAGGCAAGCCTAAGGCAATGAATTAACTACTAAAAATCCTTAAAAAAAATAAAGCTATGCATTTAAGCCGGCTGTAGGTAATTAGTTAGTTAGTGGTCATCAGATAACTAAGAATGCCTGACAATATTGCAATATGATAGACCCAAAATCTATAGCCTCTGTAACAAAGGTGTTACGTTACTACTTTTCAGTATTGGGCCCCAACCATTTGCCATAGTTGTCCACTGTTGGTAGTCTACTACCAACAGTGGATAACTCGTTGTTTGCCAGTTCGGAAGTAAAACAAGGGTTGTCCAGGCAGGCTAACTTCAAATACCAAACAGCGGGTAAGACATAACATTTACTCAAAAGCTATCCCCGCCTATGTAAATGTGCCGTATATCTTACACAAGGCAAGAAGTCCCTCATGAATTATTCAATACAATGAAATGAGAAATGAGTGTACTTTTGTCCTGACAGAACTCATATAATTTGCGAAATGTCCAAATGCTTGCAAAATTTATGACAATTTATCGCGAAAATTTCAAAGTGAAGCTGCAGACTAATACATTCCTTTGCAATTAAAAGTGGTTTGACATCATACACTGAATGTTAGTTAAAAAAAGACATTAGAAAACAAGAACTCAAAATAGTAGAAATTTAATAGTACCCCAAATGATGGCGGATGCGCTTTATCTAGCCGCAGCATGAGCGTAAGGTTATATTCACATGCAAGAGAAGCAAGGACACATCAGTCAGTTAGTTGGGATACACATACTAGCGGGTGCTGCATACTACTGGGAATAAGTATAGGGCTTCATGCTAGGATTAGGGTTAGAGCTACACGTTACGAGATACAGGGTGAACCCACTGCTACTGGTATAATGTAGATGCAACAACAGCGTGTAAATACAATCGTATAGCGTTGTGCATGACCTCAGTTCTTATAGACAAAACATACAGGGTTTAATCATCCTTTTTGCTTTCTGTCTTAACCACGATGTGCAAAGCCCACTACGATAGATCTTTTAAAGCCAAATTTCAGCGCAACAGAACAGGAAACCAGGAGCAACTAAAGGTAGGTCTAGAGTTAGACATAGTCTCGGCTACTGTGAACAGGGCTAAACTCCCCCTTCCCCAATGACATGCACTGTATCAGCCACAATAAGGCTATTACAATAAGAGGGAAGGAGAATACACAGCTTTATTGTGCTCAGCTTGAAAGGGAGGGAGACGTGAGAGCTGCTCTTCTTACAGCGGACGACAATGCTTAACGGGGTTCAATGCACACCTATTCTTCTCATATCTTCGTTGGCTAAAATAGAGCAACGCCTGAACTTAATCTTAGTGAGCTCTTCTATAGTGCATTCTCCATCTTGGACGTCTGTGTCGGACCTTGTCTTTGCCAACACGGCGCTCTTTGACCTACATGCAATAATGCAATACAAAATATAAAGGTTCTGGCAGCTACTCCAGTACATTATACATGTTTATATCACCGACGGCTAAGATGGTTGGGTATTATTATATTATATTTATTATTTATT
The DNA here is from genome assembly GCA_027564295.1 of Himantozoum antarcticum. Taxonomy (NCBI): domain Eukaryota; kingdom Metazoa; phylum Bryozoa; class Gymnolaemata; order Cheilostomatida; family Bugulidae; genus Himantozoum; species Himantozoum antarcticum. Next base: position 6,570 of record JAOQGN010084236.1, read on the forward strand.
AAATTATTTTATTACTTTAACCAATTATTTATTTGAGGTGAGCAGTTTGGCTTGGTGGTAGAGTGTCCGAACTGTGATGAAGTGTCACCTAAATGTCCGCTAAGTCACTCCGCATGTAGTGTGTGCTGCTACATAGTCACACCCAATCTTTGGGGCAATTTATAGGCCGCAGTTAGTTAGTAGAAAATAAATAGGTATATATTGCAACCAACTGCTGAAAATCATCAACAGTGTGAGCAGTCCATAGACTACATCCGAAAGCATATTATTTAATTACTTGATCTTTGATTTATTTATTTGATTTATTATTAATTCAAATTAATAATTAATTGTTATTAATTCGAATTATTATTAATACCAATTATTTATTTAATTATTTTAATAATTTTGATTATTTAGAATCCTGGAACAATTCAAATAGCAAATACAGCTCCCCTTCTTTATCAGAGCAATCATTTTAACATGTTTAGCATTTAAAATGAATAGGGGAGTTTCCAACCGTTTTGAATGAAAGCTATTCTTTCATTTCACTGCAAGAGGGCAATAGATTATTAGGAGTAAATAACAAATGGTCAAACTCTCCAATTATCTGTACTATGTAGCTTTATTGCAGTTTGTTTCGGAAACACTTTCTTTTAACTATGATACGAAAGAATAAAAATACTGATCAACAGAAATTTAATTTCTGATATTTTTAGGAACAAACTTAAATGTGGCAATGTCTGTGGAAACTATCTGTCAATAATTCTCAGAAATATTGTTTTGGGAAACAAACTGCAATTACATGACAAGTATGTTTGCCCTACTATTACCCATAATTCATAGCCCTGTTGTAGGGAAAGAAGAGGACGACTTTTACTAAAACCTTTGGTTAGGAATTTGTTTTAAAATTTATTTGTTTTATTTTAGAATTTTGCTTTGTAATGTCTCAGCCAATCTGTCTTCTTTTCACAGCAGCACATGTTGATCAGATGATGAGTTGATTCAGCATGATTATTATTATTGTTATTGTTAATTGTTATTATTTTTTTATCATTGTTATTATTTCGTATAAATGTAAAGCGCTCTATGAACTTGCAGCTTTTCAGAGCACTATCCCAACATACTAAATAGAAAGCATAAAAATAAGAAAATAAAATACAATAAACACACAGTATATCATAGAACTAAAAAGCTAAGACATTAGGTGATTAGAAGCCCAAACAATACACAATCATTCACCTCATTCACCGCAAGATCACAGTCTCAACAATAAACTTCAGAATCAGTATTCACGTCTGCCAAAATTTTCGACACTGCTATTCTAAGTGCGAATTGTTGCAATAGGATGACAAATCCTCATCAAATAAGAACATGACGTCAATGTACAGCTTGTGGTTAAAAGTTTTGATGAACCTTAGAGATGAGATGAACTTGTTGAAGGCGTAGCATGATAAAATTTAGTAAACTTCATTGATTAATGCAATGAAAAACTAAAACATATTATCGAAACAAATTATTGTTTACAAAAACTATCAAATTCTTAATAAACCTACCACCACATCTTGGCAATAGTCATGACTGTGTGTTTGCCAAATTGTGCCATAGAACAGAAGTGGCCTCTCGTCTTACCTGGGTCGTCCTCTGCCGGTAGGATCCAAAGAATAGGAAGACTGTCTGTCAGACAGCAAGTCGGCAGGATCTAGTGAGTAGGTCGACTGCCTGGTCGACAGCAAGGCACTGGGGTCCAGAGATTGAGTTGATGTAACATTGTCATGGGACTTGCTCAATGTGACTTTGTTCAAGCCAGACCCCAACTTAGACTTCATTTGTTGGACATCTTGTGCAACTGAAGCATCTGTAATAATTGCAAACATAAGCACACAACACTCCCATCACAGGATGTGCGGCAAACCATCACCAACATGGATTGTTGTGCGAAGCAGCGGAGGAGACATTAGGTAAAGAAATATTAGTGCCGGTCAATATCTGGTTAGTCGTGACTGTTCCATAAAATGGGACAAAATCTTATATCTTATATGCTGATGATTACCCCACAGGAGAAAAAATTTGTGGCGATTAATTTTCATGAAATTCAGAGTTGTCTCCTCACAAAATATTTCTTTCATATAATATTTTATATGAAATTATGTATGATTATTTTATATGAAATGAGTATGATCATTTTATGATCTTTTGTTAACTGTGAGTGTGAGCAGATGTCAATTAAACATCCTAGCCTTAGGATAGTTTACTTGCAGCTTGAAGGTAATGATGTTTAACCGCTAATAGATGAAGCAGTAGCTTTACAAACAGAGCCAGGACTATTGCCTGTCCATCATGCTGATGTAGACAAAATGCTGATGTTTGAATGATTTGTACAGTTTAATTTTCTTCAATGATTAATTATTTTTAATTTCATGAAAGTAACTCCCGCGAAAAATTACATCTGCAATCAGAAAGACAACTTCTAAAATAAGTAAAAAAAAGTTCGAAATTAAAATCCAAATTGTTTTCTTCCTGTAGGGTATTGATATAATTTGATATCATGGTAGAATACTGTCGGATTGATATATAAGTTTTGGAGTTGTCAACCCATGCCCACACAAAGGGCTTATCGGTAGGCCAATAATTGCAAGTCTTATTACATGAAAGTAAATTCATCCCACAATTTAATTTTATAGCTACTTGGAGACTTAGCTAGCCATTCTCATGTTAAACACTAAATAGATGTTGACAAGCACCTAGCATTCCCTGACAAGCAGGGATGACATTAAAGACACACTGACAGTAATATATATTATACATATAGTATAGGTGACAGGGTTTCTGAGACTACCAGAGTTATAATAAAATATTGCCAGTTGAAAGATGCTCCCATCATATAGGTAATATGTGATATCGCCCAATAAACATGCAAACAGATGCAATAGCAGGAATAAATACAGGCAAATTCGGATCAGGGAATAAATTCAGTTCCAAATTTTAAGTTTCAAGTTTTGAATCAATAATAATCAAAATATATTCTATTTCATATTTTCTATATATTTTTCGAATATATGTTAAAATCTATTCGTTTTTTCGTTCTTTTATCTGGTCGAGTAGATGTTTTGATTGAATGAATTGTTATCGGAATCAGTTGGCTAATTATAGGAACATATTTAGAGGTTTGAAGGCACAATGACACATACAATGACACATACAATGACACATACAATGGAAGCTGTAGCCGACATTAATTAGCATACAAACATGGATAGACTTGAACGCTGCCGCGGCTAGAATTGTGATTACACAACTTTTATTTTTCAATGCATAATATTTTACGCATGCTTTCGACTGGTACACCTGGTCTTCAATTACCAACAAGCATAGCACGTCTGCATTCTCACAGCACGCTGTTCTTTGTACAACCGTCACTGAACCTGCTGCTGCCCCTGCTGCTGCCCCTGTTGCTGCTCCTGCTACTGTTCCATACAGCCATGCACTACCTGTTATTCTAGTATATGAAATTGTCTTGCCTTTCTGGGAGCTGTCTTTTTCCTCTTCATCTGTGCCGCTGCCGCTGCTACTGCTGTGCTGTCTGCTCACAACACGGCGCACTGTCCTGCTAGTGGGTGCGTTGATATACCCGCCACTAAGGACATCTTCTGATGACTTCTACATAAATACAGCATTCGGAGATGCATCATTTTATGACCAAAAACATTCCAAGTCGATAATATGAATAATAATATTAATAATATAATATTTTATATTTATAGTATCTATGCTATAAATAATGCATTTATGCTATAAAACTGGATGCCTTCAGGCTCATGCAGAGAGGAAGTTAACAATGACAGAGCTCTCCTTTTATTTTTAATGCCAGCACCCCTTTGGTGCTGTATTTGTCAGTAAACAATAACAGGAATTATATGTATTTATTGAAATATTATAATTTCATGGCCAGCATTATACAGCAATCACAATGTTTATGTTAGGGCAGCCAAGATAAGTAAGCCAAGGTAAGTCCATGGCAGTTCACGCCTTTAGTAATATAGTTATCCAGTTCGGAAGCAGTCAGATATAAAAGCAGTAAATATAAAAGCAGTCAGTTCGGAAAAAGCAGTCAGTTTGGGTCAGTACCAGGGAACAGTTAGGGTGCAAAAGCTTGGGCGGTGGAACTTTTTAGAGTTTGGGATAGGGTGAACCAGCTCAATCCAGCCCGAACCCATTAGGTACTGGTTGCAGGAATATGTGGCAAGCAACTATAACATTTATCTATAATAACTTGGAATAACTATAATAAATTTGTCGCTCAAGTCTTATAACCGATTACAGTTATAAGACTGTGATCGAATAGTCTGCCACTCGATTACTACTGCGTAATCGACCAGCTCCGTAGTGAAACGTATTGTGGTGGACAAGCCTACACCCCCCCCAATAAAAACATTCATTACAAGACTGAGTATGAAACCGTGCACGCAAATGTCCGTGTCATAGCTTCATAGTTTACTATGATGCATGCTTTATGACATGATACAGAATAGTTCCAGTGCTGGCTATGAGTGTAGAATGTAGTCAAGCTGCTGAGCTGCGTCCTTACTCTGGTATGTTTAACCAGAATAATAACATTGTGCTGGTTTGGTACACAGTACAAACCTTGACGACTTTATTTACAACATCATTGAAAATATTCGGTGAATGCTGATCAAAAAACATGACCCAGTAATTTGTTTTTGTTGTCTACTTGTCTCCACTCAACAGATTAATTACATTAATCAAATTAAAATCTAATTAATGCTATATAAGCAAAGCTATTACATAATATCACAGCCTGTGAGTTACTATACTTACTGTAACTACTCTATGTAAATTTCACAAAGTACTGTACAGTTCATTTCAGTGCATTACTAATTGTCAATTTCCTTTGATACAGTATTTGGATAGTTTCAATTTCAACAATAGGCAATAATGTGGCATCGTGACAACTGACAAGACAGTAACAGTAACGCAACATAGTAAGATGGGCCCTACTTACCCCAGAGGATGTAGAGCCTGGCCCCGCAGTACTATCAGTAAATGGGTTGCTTCTGCTGACATTTTCCAAGGAATGAGCGGCTGTCAATAGAAACAAACATGTGTATAAGTAAACCAATATGCATAGCCTGTGGCCAAATGTGTAGTTGGAATCACAGTTGAACTGCTTGATGCCAGAGTTACTAATAGTATTAAAATCTGTAATCCTTGTGAATGGCTTACTAAACATTGCTGCATGCCAGTGACAATGGCACAGTGCACACTAAATCAATATGGCCACCATACCAACAGTATCATTCGCCGATACCATCATGGCAGCTACACATTATATTAGTCACTACAATATTCAAAATTTTGACAAATCAAGAAAACGAAGTGAGTGTCGGAGCCAGTGGTAGAATTGTGGTGGGACGCCAGTAGGACGCGTCCTACCACCTAGTTTCAAGGGGGGACGCTCAGCATCAAGCGTCCCACCACTATAACTCTCATGCATAGAGGCCACGCAATTGAGAACAGCGACGCTCTGTTATCATTATCAGTGTTGTCAAGGAAACATTGCGTGATCGAGTGGAACCGCTATAAGGATTAGTCATCACTTCTTACAGGTTACATGTAAACAAAGTGC
>JAOQGN010084347.1:0-19035 GCA_027564295.1 Himantozoum antarcticum
AATACTGTGAGCTTACCTGTGGTCCAATCCTAACAAATGAGGTATCAAACGACAGCTGAGACATTGATTGACCACTAAATGGTGGCAAACTTATTCTAGCAAGAACACAGTAATGGCAATAATGCACCAGATATAGTCTCAAATGTGAACAGTCCCTTTAACAATATAATTATATTTTATATCATGCACGTAATAATTACCATACTATAATATAATATTGTTTTATATGATGCTTCGTTCATTAAGCGTTATGATTTTTAAGTTTATATTTAATGTAAAATGTGAACTTGCAAGTTTAGCAAACTCCATGTGGTACAGCGAATCCGGGACTGTTCGCAACAGCAGTTTCGAAAAAGAGTACTGTAGTGAGACAACTTAGGCAATAGACAGGGGGGGGATAAATAAATGCCCGACCCAATTTCCATCTTCAAATTTTCAAAACGGCAGAAGAAAAAACTGTTTTGAGAACTGTCCGAATTAATTTTTAATAACAATTTACGATTGATTGATCAGATCCTATGCTTGATTGCCAATTTGGTGGAAAGCAAATAAGACTAAATCAGATTTTGACCAGTTAAGCTAATGTAGTCGAGAGCTTACTATCTACTATCAATATGTAAGAACGGTGATAGCACCATCGATGTTACCGTCAATACAATGGAAGTGGTCACCACCTGCAACTTGACAAAGTCAACAACACCCGAGAGGTTCTTTGGAATCCTACTGTGCATACAATTCATGCACATATTAATGGGTAAGTAGGTGTAGTACACAAGGCCACAGGCTAATCAACTTTTACCATGATGTCAGACTGTAACCCATACTTGTCGTACTGTAACCCATTACTTGTCGTACTGTAACCCATTACTTGTCGTACTGTAACCCATTACTTGTCGTACTGATGTCAGTAGCCAAGGGAATGTTCAGGGGCAATAAGAAATGACATGTAAGCCCGTATAGAAACAAGAGCATATCAGAAGCTATGCCACAGTAATGGGCGTGACATTTACTTTGTTGCAACTCCACAATTTGGCAAAGTAACAATTTCCAGGGGATATCATAAGCACCACCTGTATGCCGAGTCCAAAATATGCACGATATCCTATTAGGACAGTGGGGTATGATGGAAATAAGTTATGAGCGATTAGTGGTATATTTTGACTGGTCGATTAGTTAACTGGTGATATTGTAGTGATGAAAAGATGGAATCGGTTACGTACTTCAAAATTACTAATTTCCAATGCATTCACGTCACCACACTGCAACTGTAAGTACAACACACTGCAAGTAATTATAGTATTCCATGCACGTCATGACATCACCTATATTATAACCTGCTTTCCAGCAAAGTGTGATAAGAGGTACGAGTACCGTCATGTGACCATGTGTGCTATTATGTATAGCGCAACCATTTTGTTTACATCCAACTATTGTACACGTACGGCAGAAAAAAGGCTCGCTGTTATGAATCACAGCAATACAAAGAATGCAAAAACATAAACTAAAACTTCCTCATAAACGTTACAAGAAACAGGGCTGGGCTGTTAGGGCTGGTTTGCCTAACTAACTAACGCCTCTATAAGGCGCCTCTAACGCCACAGTGTTTGTATGATTATATAGGAGAACCTACTCTGCTGTAGCAGTATGATAGTCTGGGACACTCGATATCCTAGTGATAGGTCTCTTAATTTGTCTCTTAGCGAGGCTTCGGTTATGCTGACTAACTATGGCATCCACAGAGTCCATGAAGACGTCATCATCGACTGGGTCCATAAACACATCATCGTCCTCTTCATTAATATCATACTCCTCAATGTGATATAGATTGTGTCTATTTTGAACATCACTCAATAATCCATCATCTAAGCTCATCATACGTCCTTTTGCCATCGTCCAGTTTGTCTGTAGTGGTCTATGGTGCACACTAACCCATGAGATCGGTATCCTCGAGTCCGAGTCCGACATTGTGTATAAACTATACTAAATTTACAAAATTATCTCGAGCTGGAACCTGAGACCACCTTAGCTGATTGGAGATATTTATCATACCTATCCTCTACTCTTGAGGTCTTATGTTTGACAGATATCGATCAGTGACGGATATATATAATTGAATTAGTAGCTCATAAAACATCGTAGATATCCCGTTGATCTGCAGACACACAACTCCTGTTCAGTTGCCCAGTACCTGTGCTTAGCACCGCACTGTAGATTATCCTAACTGTCAACAATCAGAGTCATATAGCCTTATTTACTCGCCCCTGAACTTTTAACACGCTAAGTATTTGTTTACCTTTTGATGATCACCAATCAGGGTTACTAACCAAATCTGGTCCACAGACCGTGCTTGTAGCAGATAACTCGATATGTCATGCAGACCAGCTGACGACCTGCCACACTGAGTGTAGCTGTGTACTACACGCTGCTTAGTATTCAGCTATTCTAACCTCCAATTTTAATACACCGCAGAGTCAGGCTTAACTAGCCATAAAATTGTAAATTAAACTCAGTGTGCATTCAACTCTAACCAAGTATGTGGAATATCCAAGTCTAGTCGACAATGATACCTTGTCAAATTACAATTTGACCCATCCGCTGATTAATTCGACGCAGTCTGTGGCATGGTACATGATGTATGTCGTAATCTTTCCAAGTCGATTTCTTCCACTTGTATACGGTAATCTCCTGTAGTGGTAATCCAGACAGCGACGGCATATAATGTCAAGAAAGATGACTGATGACTACGTAAACTTTAGATTGATTTAAATCCAGGGTAAAAAATGCACTGCTTTACCTTGCTTGTATTTTGTATACACATTTGTATAGAAACACACCCTAACAATTAGAGTTCTTTTGTAAATGGGCAAGTATAGAAATTGAGTGAGCTGCAACAACAATTGTGACTACTATGTTAATTATGTTACTTGCTGTGCCTCAATAGCAACTTCAAATACATTATACTATAATAGATGAACGGTCAAAATAGTCATCTTCTGTATTTATCCAAAGCCGCCATGAATAGAACAATCCCAAAATTGAATATTCTCTATTCGCACTTAACAGAACACTAGAGGAAAAAAACAATCAGTTCATAACATCACATCACCAAGTCGATAATGATTTCACCACTTACCCAGTGACTTGCCGATTAAGTCTGGGCCGCACAAAGGACGTACCTTAACTCTGCACTACATAACCCTTACTTAGTGTCAGTCAGCGGCCAGTACCAGCAGCAGCTCTGCAGCTGGGTGTTACTAAACTACACTACTCTCAGTTCTTAGTTTCGCAAAATACAATCTCTTTTTACACAAAATAATTTAGACAAGTTTCTCTTAAAATAAAAAATAATATTTTAATGTTAAATATAATTAAATTTATTTAATTAATTAATAAATTATATCTAATAATATTACAATAATTTCTTCTATTTAATGTGAAAAGTTGAGAAAAAAAATGTTTGCTCACCTTTAACAAGATCTAAAAGGAAACATATCCTATGATATAAAATATATATACGTTACGCAAAGTAACAACACAATACAAAACTAATCAACTGTTTATGAATAGGAATGGATAGGAAGAGTACGGCCTAGTATAAATAATAGCTTTCTCACAAAAGAGCTTGAGAACTGGAGTTACACATACATGACTCATGCTAAACAAGACAGCGCATCTACAGATCGACAGGACAGCGCAGGATGTAGAATCCAGACTAGATATCAAGATACATAAATATGTTTCAACTCATTTTCGAGATGTAGTTTTCTGTGAGTTGTGATGTTTTCTTGGCAATCGGTAATCATAAGTGCAAAATTAGCCATGCAGCGTTCTACTTGCCAATAATGAGCAATAGTACACATTTACTAAATGCATGCTGCAGATAAATGTAGATGTATCGCTGCAGATAGATGGTACCTTGCTGACCATTACCGGTACCAAAATTTTAGGATCAAGAAGACAACCTTCAGGAGAAGAAATCATTGTGAACAATAATTTGTTGTTATAAAATAGATTTTGGTGTAATCCGAGCTATTGCAGTCATGTCGGTATACTTATAATCACAGCCATTTGCAAACAGCCATCCAACGAGCACAGGAGAGTAAAATCATGTATGAACAAAGTCTAAGGAGCGTCAAGCAAAGCATGCGATCAATAAAATAGTGTACTATACCTGTCCAAATGGTAATAAGCCAAAGTGCTGAAAGATAATAACAATACATAGACGCGTAAAGGAGGTGGTCGCACTCGCACCATGTAGTAACATGTAGTAACAATTCATCCTAGCTGTGGTAACCACTCAGTAAAACTAGAAAATACCATATCTTATAAAACAAACACAGATAGGTGGCCATAGGTTTGAGCTTTAATTCCGGGCGAAGTTGTCTCAATATCTGTCACTTCCTGTTGCTTTCTCAAAAATAATATAGTACATGTACCACTAAAGATATGCTAAACAACATTGGTCATCCGGATAGAGGTAAATAATATAAATATATTTATAGTATCATAGTGCCTACGGTGTGTGTTCCACAAAATTAATAAAACGCATTAGTACAACTACATAATATACTTTATAAATCGAGGAACTGTTCAAGACGGGCAGACAGCAATACCAAGCTGTCAATATAGTCAACCCACCTCATATTGTAAGATAACTAATTGTTACATTTCTTATTCCACCAAGAGCAATCTGAATTCGTCTCACTGTCTTACAGCACTCATTATCAGAACAACTGCATTACTAAATAATGATTTTAAACTAGTTTGCTCGAAGCTGAAGAAAAGTAAAGGTGATACAGTAGCAAGTACGATAGTTATATAGGTTATGATGACTTATTTGCTGTTAAACTTCCAAGTACATAGTATTATATTATACATTATTATACAAGGCATACGTTCTGAATTCCTCTATAATAGAGGGTCAATGGCCCTCTGACATTTGCACCCAAATAGCCTCAAGTCAAATACCTCAATTATGGGCAATGAGCTATCCCAATAGCCAAGCAGTCATTAGATAGGCTACTCTTATAATGCTTATAATGTCATTACACTAATTGCTGGCTCCGACATGCTAATTTAAAACTACATTGAATTAAAGATATACACTACCTACATACACACCTCTACCTAGTCCTAGAACAGTTACCTACATACACACCGCTACCTAGTCCTAGAACAGTTACCTACATACACACCTCTACCTAGTCCTAGAACAGTTACCTACATGTACACTCATGTATTATATCTACTACTTTAACTTCATAGTTATATTATTTGGTACTGAAGTACGCTAGCTCTCATATTTACTTGTGCTGTTTGGAGATTTTAGCCAGCTACAAGGCTTAACCAGTATTTTCACATCGGTGTAAAACTGAACCGGAGAAATAATTCGGAGAAATAAACTGGTGAAACTAAATGTACATACTTATACTCTGTAATGAGATCCTGAAATACAAACTACACTATGCGATGTCCCAGCTCTACTCCTCCAAATGTAAATGTGGAGTCTGGACTTACGTTTCACACACATCTAAAATAATATAATTAAGTACACACCTTCTTTGTCCAGCTGTTGCAACTCCTTGGTGAAATTTCGTCTTCTCGCTCTGCGCACTACCAAACATATTGAAGCTGACTTTTCTATGCCTATCTGCAAGCGACTGATCGCTTTCGAAATCTGCAACACAAGAATAAAAGCTGTTGACATGTAAATAGTTGTTGACGTTAGAGAACACATTTGGTGGACAGGACAGAATTATATATATCATCATACATCATCTTTAGTAAGGCCCTTCTTTAGTATTCTCTTTTCTCGCTGTGGTCAAAATATTTTTTGCGAAAAATCTTTGAATAAATTCTAAACTCAAAATTTGTCAGCTACTAGATGACCAATGAAAACAATTTATCAAAAGGCACACACAAACACGTTACGAGGCAAAAAGGCAGATCTATTCAATCTGCGAGTTATTTGACCATCAGACTGTTTGAAGTATGCCGGCTGCTGGATGACAACTGGTGTGGAATGTATCCGCGTGCTTACTTTACAGCAAAATACCTCAAGATAGTTGTTTGGCACAAACTAGCTCATGAAAACTGCGCTGTAAACACATTGAAGGATTTACAACCCCTCGTCTATTTTAGTGAAGGTATAAAATGCTGGGAATGTGAAAGTATTGTGATGTACAGTGTATAGCAATGTACAGTAATAACATGCATATTTCAATACAAACAAGTTCACTACCAGATAACTTTATGATCACCATTTGGCTTAAACATAAAACATAATCTTACCGTCTGAACACAACGCAATATAAAAGCAGAATGCTATTGATATTCACCGACGGACAAAATGAAAAAAACACAAGGCTATATAACCCCGTATATTACAATAATAATAGAGCAGAATTCTTGACAGAAACGTTTTTGAGCCATTGGCAGCCATGCATAGTAACAGTTCTGGCAATGATAGCCTACTGCTACTCCGTACACATCTACTGTGGTACAGAAAAATGTGGGTGGAATTTTGTCTTCAGAATGTCGGATTAATGCTCAGTAGCAAGCACAACTCTAGTTTTCAGCATTTCGATTAAAATCTGCTACTGGGAGAAAATTCACGATTCAATCTTCACCCGGCACTGATGGCTTATCAAGAGCTTTCTCGGCCTCAATAGCATCCCGATGGGCTCTTGACTGAACAATCAGGTCAGAGTGCATATGGCTATCATTTCGGAACCATCTCCCGAACGCCGTCTGGGTAGATTGAGCATGTTCGCTGTGTCCCGAATAACCGGTTGTGACAGCCAATCAGTGACCAAATAATTTATGGCTTCTTCAAACCAGTCGAGATACAACTCGCTGTGTGTGCTTCAAGCTTGCGCAATTTGCCAATTAGCAAGTTTTGGTGAAATGATGGAAAGTCGTTTATTAGCTGAATTTATTTGCTTTTCATCTTGTATTAATAATTTGAATATTTTATCCCTACATATTATTATAAGTAGTCAGAATCTAGTGATTTAATATTGCCCATTAATATAGAAATAAAATTTATTGTTGGTCAGCAATAGCTCCAGTAGCATCAAATAGCGAATCTTTCGCGAATGTTTTGGAAAGACAACTTTCGGTTCGTGTGCATGTAGCATAAGGACAGTCCAGTCCGTACCCGATATTTCTTAGTTGAACCTAATGTCAAACATAATTTAAATAATATAAAGCATAATTCATAAATTATGCTAATGGTGGTACCTGAGACAAGGCAATACCTTTGCTAGCTTCAGATTGCTCACTTAGTATAATGCATACAGCAGATGACCTACCTGTAGAGGAGGTGCCGGCAGTGACACCCGCAATGCTCAGTTTAGCTCCCAGAGTAGAGAAATCTAAAGACTTTGGTCTCTCACCACTTGGTCTGCGGGCTGTTAGAGAAGACTCGCTGATTGCAGCATTAACTTCATCCTCATCCTCCTCTTGAGTCACGTCCAGTAGTGATTTATACTGGCCTGTAATAAAGCATAATAAACTAATAAACATGGTACTCATAACGTGCTCACAACGCTCACAACGCTCACAACTCACACAACGATAACTGGTCAAATCAATTATACTCAATGTTAAATATAGGCATATGACGAGACTCTCTGTGGTGTTGTTCAGTGATAGTACTATTTAACGATATTCACAAATGCACAGCGTAAATATAAATATACAGTTAGTGTGTAGTCATTCAGTCTTTAAGGATATTACCAAAAGCATTTAGTATTAATATGTTTTCTAACTAGCTAATCATTTACCAAGTTAAAACTTGTATGAAGACCCCAATTAAATTTATGACATTCGCAATTCTTCTGGCAGCTAACATTAATTAAATTAGATTGAAGATAGACCGGAATTAAGTGTTTCACTGCACCTAAACGGCACTGACAGTCAGACCATGACCTGCCATCAAATATTCATCAAGCGTTATAATATAGTGAAGGAAAATATTGCTCACTCATCCACAATATTATAATATTTCCATCGGTGTAGAAAGAGATAGCAAACGAAAAAAGTCTTTGCTTCAAATCAATAAAAGCAGTATATAAGCAAGCAGTCCCGCAGGCAAGGCATGATAACGTTCTCTGATAGGCAATAAAAACAGACAGTAAAGCTGTTAGCAAGAACGTAAAAAGCTCATATATAATTATAATAAGATTAACTGGACGTATGAATGTATATGCATGTACATGTATTGCATGCATGTATAATACATGTGCACTTGCAAAAGCCAGGCCTCTGTAAAAACCCAAAGTTCAACATATCAATTGAAAAGTGGCATATTATGTAAGCAGAAATAAACTTGTAGGTCTGCGAAATATTTATAGAAATAAATTATGCACCAGTGGTGTCAAATGAGCTGTTGTTGTTGAAACAATGATAAATAATTTTAATAATTATAGACATGCAACCGTGTATTGTTTATTATCGGAGTTGTCTTCTCTTGAACAAACTGATTCATTGAGCAGACAACTCCAATTATTGCAAGTCAAAATATAGAAAAAGCAAAGGTATTATTGGCTAGTTTGGTTGAGTTCCCATAATGCAAAACATGTTTGTACACAACTACAGATCAGAGTACCAATCAACAGTAGCAAAACGGAAGTTGAAAGTCTACCACATCTACCGTCGACACTTTTGCTTGGTGCATTGTGGTAAGAGGAAAACAGGGAACAGTTTATATAGGGTACTAGCAGCAAACTAACCTTTAGCTGGTCTGATTGGCATTGCTGCTACAGGGTTGGGTACATAACACCCGTCATACAAAGCTTGGTCTTCCAGGCTAGGACATGATGTACTGAACCGCTTCAGTGTCTACAATATAGAATGTTTCCACACAATTATTATATGTAAGCATGGAGCAGTCCAGGATTATGAGACAGATGGAAAGAAAGTGCTAGTGGACGATGTTGCTTAGCGACCAGTGGAAGTTCAATTTGTAGCAATTTTTCTGAAGTGTCTACAATGTGGTGCCTTGAATTTTCAAGATCCAATCGTCAACACATTAAAAATAGTCATTTTCATATTATATCCACACAAAACGTATGCACAGACTGGTAACAAAATGTATAGTTTAACAATCACTATTACTATACATTGACCTGCAAGCACTGTAAAATCCATGACACACAATGCTGCTTTGGGCATAGATGTAATTACCTGTTCAGTTCAACAGGTAGCGGCAGCATGCTTTGTATTGTTTGATCTACTAACCAGTTACTAGGTATGTGACTCACTGATAGCGGTCCGAGTACATCTTTTATCTTGGGATGGAAAAATACCTAGCACTAGCGGATAAGACAATGTGTAGGCCTAGATTGTAGTCATGTGTGGTAGCAGCAGCGGCAGCAGGTAGCAGCAGCGGCTGCGAATTCATTGATGAAGTAGGGTACAGTCAACAGTTCTTGTTTCTTAAATATTTCGGAATCTCCAGGTAGAGTGGAGGAATGCAGACATACTATTAGTTACAAAAGATTGCTGCTACTATTAGTGATCTAGTGCATGAACTGTCATAAAATAGCTCACAGTATGACAACATTCACAACAGTGTGATTCATTATCACTACATACCGATAATTATCATGTCGCATGTCATAGGTTATTTATAACTACACATCTTGACATTTCTTTTCTGGAATTCCAGCTAGATTTAAATAGTAATTACTCAAACTGTTTGGAGTTTTTGAGGTTGAAAATACATTAAAGTTGATTTATTTTCCGAAGGTTCAAGTGACCGAGTGGTATTGCATCATAACATAAGTTAAACGGCCCAGACATGACCTCAAGTTCTCACCCACAAGTTAGAGTTAAGGCCAGGAGGATTTTTCTTCTCGCATTATAAGAATATCAAACCAGGTGCAGACGGTTTCACTCGAACATGCATTGACATTTACCTATTACGTGGAAGATGCTCCACGTGTATCACAGGTCATGCTGATGACGTAATTTGGGACAGTATTGAACTCATTTCTGAATTTGAGATGTTGTGGATGACTGATGATCCTTTGGAAACTTTAGTATTACTTTCTCATTCGCAGTATGTAAAATGTTAGTGGATGTTTTCTATATGTGCAATAAAAATAAGATCACAACAAAGAGTTGGATGTCTCCTGTGATGCACAGGCAGAATACAGATGGCTCGTAACTGCCGATTCATAAATGGGTGATTGAATATTGCAGTTGGGGCATATTATAGTGCCTAGGTTGTCTCACCTAGGCACTGTAGTTATAGTGCCTAGGTTGTCTATTGCCTAGGTTGTCTATTGCCTAGGTTGTCTATTGCCTAGGTTGTCTATTGCCTAGGTTGTCTCACTCACGGCACAGTTTTTCGAAACTGCAGTTGCAAAAAGGTTGCGGATTCGCACAGGCATCCTATAATAGTACTAAAACACACTGAAGTCAGATACAATTTAAACAATTCACAACCAACCAGAATACAATTACAACTAGTTCCCGGATAATTCGAGATTTATGGCACCATTATCATCACATTCGTCACATTATGCAATGTGACACACAAATACACAACACTGTAAGTATTATACACTATAATACAAGTAATAGAAAGCTAGTAGCGTGGTATGACAGAGTAGGCATAAGAAAACATGACAACTCATGATATGTGATATGCCTACAGTGAGTAATGTTTAATGACCCACCTTCTGTATACAGAATATAAGATTGTGAATCAACAAATAACTTACAACACTTTCATTGGCACCAGCTTGACTAATCCTCATGTTTTCTACTTCCCTCCTGCTATCTCTAGTCAGTTGTATGCTATCACCTAGAACCAATAGCAAGAATTGACGACTCTCATAAATGTGCGAACGTAAATACTGACAAAGGAAATTCTAAGCAATTTATTGGTAGCAAATAAGCATAGAGCGTAACAAATCAGATTCAAATCACTGGTCAAGGATCAAAATCACCCCAACCAGAACTGGATAATGATCGTACATTTCATAAAATTGAAAAGAGATTATAATCAACATGTGATGTACAAATTATGGAGATATAAATTATGAGGATAAGTTGATACAGTTACAGTAATCAGTGAAATGTCTACAGTCGATTACATCCAGGTCTGGTTTCACACTATGAGATGCATTATTATTATGAAGTCATGCAGTCAGAATTGAAATGACAATAATCAGACAGATGAGCTAGGCATATTTATTTGTCCGCTAAACGTCACCAAATTAGGGTGCAATAAACACAAAATGGAAGTTGTCCCGCCTGACACGGTTAGATTGTACAGATCAAAATAGCTAAACTCTCCTCTACCACACTTCCCACCAAACAACGGAACTTTTCCACACTCTGGCTATTACAAAATGGAAAATTCCCTTATAAATTTCTTTATTTCAAATGACAAAAACACTGTGTCAAATAACCAGTATTGTTCTCACTTTCTAGATTTACGAAGTATGAATTATTTCTTTACAATATTATTCTAACCGAAAAACTTTGCCACTCAATTTTCTATGGTAACTAGCTTAAGTAGAAGAAAGCTACTGGACACTACCAGATGTGTGCCGAGTGCACTATTTTAACAAGAGTAATCTGACTGCCTGCATAATTATGTACATGTAACTGGGCATAGCATCATAGGCAAGGACATATTTTTCAAAACTTCCAAAGCATTCATCAATATTATGTAATGCATCTATCACTTTGCTGTGGCCCAGTGATACCCTACAATATAGTAACTACACAGCATGCTAAATGTGCGTGTCAACCTCAGATGTGGATGAAATAGGAAAGCTAATAGAGAGGTAGCACACCTCTGGTCTCTGACGGTGGCGTTACAAGGACATATATTAGCATAACATGCACTTAAGCAGGAAAGGAGAGCCTTTATGCCTACCAATAACCAAGTAGTAGAGAGAGCTGTTACACAGACATGCTAACCACTGCCCTAATGCCACCATGGTAACCGTTCAGTTCCGTCTCAACACTATCGCACTGCACTATGTACTGTATTATCTTCTATCTACTACTTCACGGATACAAAATGCAGCAAACCAGGAAAACTCAGGAGATTAGAAACCTATTTTTAAGTAGGCCTATATTCAGGGGAGTTTGCGAAGGTTGTGTTAGTATTCACACTGAGTACGTATTTAGTAGTACAATAAGTGATAAGGCTTACAGAGAAGGCCAGGTATTCTAGATTGCGGAGGGGAAACCGTAATACTAGGTACAATATCACTTCGTTGCCTCAGCTCTGACAGATCATCTCCGGCTAGCATGTGGTTTACACGTTCAGCTGTCACGCCTATTGCTATAGGGGAAATAGAACATCCGCTATAACCTGTGGGTGAAAGAGGTTGCTGTTTCCTCCACGTTCTAGGGGGTAGAGCAGGGGCTATCTCGTTATCACTAACGGTTCCACTAGACGTTTCACTGTAGGGGTGTACTAAAAAGAGAGGTGCAGAGCAACCATGACACCATAGCAAAGCATTGAAGCAAGGGTGAAAGCACAGATAATGCGTAGCTAAGTTCTAGTAAAACAAAGCAATGACAAGCCTACTTTAGAGGATTTCTGAAAATTCAATGTCACGCTTAGTAGGTGACAGTTGACCGTGCCAGCATGAACCCACTCCATACTGTTACAAGTATTCACAAAATGACATCGTTCTCATAACAGTTTCAATAACACGTTTAATCTAATGTAACGATGCTGACTGTGGAGCAGCAGGGGCAGCAGTATGTATGTTTGACCGCACCATGTTTGGTAGTGGAAAAATGTTTCAAGTCTTCCAAGTTATCTTACCAAGAGCCACGTAATGCAATCAGTCAGCAAGACGGCTGTCAGCCAAAGTAATGTGGGGAAGTTATATTTTGACCATAAAATAAATATTTTACGTAGAATCACCAATGTATAAACATGAAAAAAGTTGCAACCATTAGGCCTACCATGTTCGGCAATATAGGAATTAGGTGTAGCAGTAGCAGTAATTAATATAGTGGTACTGCTACACCATAGCAGTAGCAGGTGTAGCAGCACATGATTCCCAGAGAGCGTGAGGGGGAGGGAGAGTAGTTACAATTACAAAATGGACGAGCAGCCTTCGAGCTTTCGTGTGAGCTGTGCATTCTGGGACTAGCCATGGATAGAAATAGATGTAAAACTGGAGACGTGGAGCAACCTACCCCAACTAGAATAATTCTAGCACATTTACTGCACTCTTTATATTGCTCGACTACCTGGTATTGTACCCGCTATAAAGTCGCAGTTAAGAACTAGCAGTTAAGAACTAGCAGTAAAGAGCTTTACTTTTACCTTTGCATCTCCTTTTATTTTGGCTTTCATATATTGGAACGTCTTGAGAAGTTTTTAAAAATTACATACGGTGTAGCCTACCTATCGGTCTTAATACAGTGATTAAACTTTTGAAAATATGTTAATTTACAAGATTTGATAGAATTCCCACAACATTTCCACCCGACCCGTCCACTCAGTGTCCACTCACTGTCCACTCAGTGGACCCACCCGACCCGTCCACTCACTGGACCGTCCACTCAGTGGTATTAGTGGGCAGTGGTGCCTAAGCGGGCTTAGCCTCTTATTTCTCCGCCAAAAAAAACAGCATTCAAATCCTGCAATAAAGGCTCAAGATACATTCTATGAAATTCACCAGTATTTAAAATTTAATATAACATTTATATATATAATTCCGTAAGAATATATACATAAGTTAGTATATATTCACATGATATATTAATTATTTTTGCTATAAACAGACTAAACAGTATGTCTTGTTATTTTCCATGGGAAATGACATTGTTGAAAGCAATGATATTTTTAGGCTAAGAGCAAAATTTCATCTCTGCACATACCGAAAGCCAATTTTGTCTATATTTTTAAGAACTTGCAACTCGAGTAAAAATCAATTGATCCAGGGTCCACATGCTGTCAACAGTCAAGGGCAATGGCATGTTGTTAGCTAGTGTATTGTCAACAGTGCTATAATTACTAGAGCTAGTGTACACTTCACAAATTCACAAAGCTTCAAGCAGTTCACAATTACATAACAATCATTCACTTTGCATCTAACATGCTAGACCTAGAGAGTATTTAAGGCTGGCAGACGGACATGAAGTTCAATATGGTTGTCAGTCTCTTGTCAGTTGACAAGAGACTGACAATACTAGCTGATGATGAGAAGAGAAAATGACAAGCAGTTTAGTTCTGCTCAAATCAGCTAGCAATCAAAAAGAGTGAACATCGCTTGATTGCTTCAAGGTTTAGATATCGCTGCTATCAGCTCCGATGATTTCCGATATCCGATATTTCATATCGGTAATGCCTTTTGTTGATCATTAGGATTTAGTAGTACGCCTACAATCATGGTGCCAATAACATGCCGCATACAATACCATTGCATTGTATCAACCCTCCCTTTACATTCTGGCCGCAACTATTGTAGAGCAGGTTACTGTAGCTGTACGTATCGCCTCGTCCTTGGTAGGCATGACTACTCCCGGATCCGGGACTGTTCGAAACTGCCATTTCAAAACGGAGTGTCTACAGGTGAGACAACTTTGGTAATTAGGTGGGATAACTATATGCCCCAACCCAAAACGCCCAACCGCTATCTTCAAACACTCGTTTACAAAATACCAGTTATGAACAGTCCGCATTCCCTACTCCCAACACCCACCCCAGCCGGGTATTAGTTTTTTAACTTGAGTATTATAATAGTTCGTTCTCTACCTAGGCAGCAAATGTTATTTCTGTGAAGACTGAATTACATGTCCACTTGGCTAAGATTCAAGAATAGATTGTATCTTTACTAAACTGTTAAACTAATGCCCATGCATCATGTAAAGCTTGTACAAAGCACTTGAGCAGATGTTAATCCCCTAATGCCCATCATCACATAATGTTTAACTTCCACTCTTTGTTCCAAACTATTTCCACTGCACACAAAGTAAAATGAAATCACAAGCTTATTTGTACTTTCTTGTCCATTCTACCAATTCTAAAAACCATGATTAATCATACACATACATTCAATTTTTGTTCACTTTGTTCTATAATTGATCTGATTCTATTACTATGATGAAAATTAAAAACAATATTTAGTTCCATGTTTCTCAAATCATATGTTTACCAGAAATAAATTATTATGATTATGTCCCAATTACAAGATACAGTTGAACTTAACTTCTTATTGTGCTGGTTGGTATAAACACTGGATTATTTGCATTTGCCATTACAGAAACAACGGAGTGATTTGTAGCCCAATGAAGCCTTTTCGATCATGCATATTGAAAACGACTAAATCGATGTCAAGAAACGCATCTGCGTTTACTCTGATGTTGTATTACTCCAGAGCGGATGATGTACCAGGTTAAATGCCAAAGACAATCTGAAAAATTCACCTGCTAAGAAACACCAACATGATATTCAATTAGAAGTTGAGGTACTGAAAAGCAGGCGAAATGCACTCATATTAGTTCAGTTATTGGATTACAACCTACAACAATCACTATATATGCACATTTCACCCACACAAAGCAATGTAAGTGCTTAGAAGTAATCAGACATAAAGATTGACTTACTTAGAGCTGGAGATTGACTTACTTAGAGACGAAGATTGACTGTCTTCTTCTTCCTCAGAGCTTTCATTAACATCGGCTGATGCCGCTGCTTCTGTATTACTATTTGCGGACATGTTAACTGATTCCATGCCCTCACTGAAGTCCACACTGTCCCCAGAAGCATTTATAACAGGCTTATTCTGTGTCTGCGTATCTTCAGTCACGTTGAAATGCAACGCAGAAGTTTCCGGAATGCTATCAAGCAGCGCATTTGGAATAGTTTTTGACAAAATAGAATCAGTGGTATCTGTTAGTAAGCCTCCCTCTGGCCTTTGTGACACAACAGTGCATGCTTTACGATCAATCTCAATCTCTTCAATCAACTGATGTAACATATCTATGTTTGCATCTAAAAATACAGATAAAGTTACAGTTTGTACTCTGTACCTGCGTACCATTTATTTGGCCGTGTCAATCGATTTCTTGCATAAAAAAACACACACAATAGCAAACAGTAACGTATGGTAATTCATTATTAATGCTTATAATCAAACTTATGAAAGCCTTCACAAGAGTCTTACAAAAAATCTTTTATTAGTTATCTGGAGATTACGGTGATATTTGTTTGCCAATTGATCCGAATAGATTGACTCAGAGATAATAAGCAAATCTAGTCTACACAATTGGCAATCAATTGAAGAGATAGAAAATTAAATACTATGAGTAAAAATTATAAGGATTTAACAATGTGATTTCGCAAGCTACGTCAAGTGCGTACGTTACCACAGTTTTAAATAACATGCATGTTCCCGTTATTATCATGTCACCGGGTCATGGACGCCGAGCACTAGCCGTGACCTTTTGTAATTGGTCACAACTTACCTAATCTAAGGGAATCTGCAGATGGTATGGCTGCTGCTGCTTTGTGTTCAGTATTATAATCCATATTAGTTGTGTCAAGGGAATGTGCTATACTTGATATAGGATTGATATCTGCTGTTGATTCACGGTCACTGCAGTAGCTTTTGTCGGATCTATAAAATCGATTAATATCATTGTAGTTGAATCAGTATGACATAGTATAACAGGTTAAGTTGACTCTATTCAATACTGCAGGTTCATACACCTGTGTCATACAATCTCATTAAACAATATACTGCTCAGAATAAAGAATGCAAATTGGCTTTGTTATTATGATAACCTTCTGTCACTGTCATGCATAGAGATAGTGTGATTTATGCCTACCCTGCCCATATCAAATATGTAGTTCAATTCCCAGACAATAGATATTATCTAAGTCATAATTATAGACATAGAATGTAGGTGGAACTGTCATTGTACTGGATCACAGTGGGTAGCTGTGGTCCAGAGAGAGTGAGAGAGCAAAGTCTAATATGGCCTACAAACTTCGCCAACCTTTCACAAAACAAACAATCTTGAATAGAGTGAGAGAAGTGAGATATTCGTAAACTTTCAATTTAGAATGTCCGAGAAAATAGCAAGTGGTTGACACGCTCACACCAATTCTCATCCGTTCTGTCCCACCCGCATCACCAAGAAACTAATCTGCTAAATAATCACACCCTTTGTGCTTTGTCTAACAAAGACACACACATGTGTATTAAAAATCTCATCTGCAACTACAAACTATTCTTGATTCGGTAGTCGATTTTGATGGTCATGTTGACAAAATTGTATACATTGGACTGGGAGAGAACAGGAGCCGAACAGTCACTTTTCCACAGCCACACAACGTTCTTCAGAAGTTAGGACAAGAATTGTGTTACCCAACCATTTCCATTACAATTTACAATCCCTTTGCCAGCCATTAAATAAAATGAAAGTATTGAGAAACAATTAGTTAAGCGTTTCCACTTTTACCACTTGGAGCAACACTGTTCAAACGCGTTACTGTAGTAATAAATCACAGCTTCTACGGATTAATTTAAACTTTCGAGACAAGTAGTATGAGATTGGAAGAAGAGCACAAAAAATTGAACATACGCCGATTATATTTGTTCTTAGTTGTTTGATTTAATCAAAGAAAACAAATCACACCAGGTGGAGATTTAGTTTATACCTCCATCGATTCATCAGATACAATTTCATTGCTACCATATTCTGTGACATGAGTCTGTGTATCAGTGATTCAACTTCCTGTCTCTGTAAAAAGTCACAACATCTGACGACAGTGTAGCAGGCTGAGAGGTTGATAGGAGCATGCTGTCGCAGAAATGAAGTTGTTGGTAGCCACTCACATGTGCACAATTTTGAATACTGACAATTTTCACCTGACGTTTTTAAAACGAGTGTTTGAAGATTGTGGTTGGGGCTTGAGGTTGGGGCATATAGTTACTCCCCAAGTTTTCTCACCCATATCCCGACGGACACTCTGTTCGAAACGGCAGTTTCAAACAATCCGGATTTGCAGTTTATGACCAGTAGCAGTAAATAGTAGACCAGAATAACCTCCCTGGGAACATCTTTAGGAAATTTAGGAGGCAAGTTATATCCAAACAGAATAATGATCAGACTTTCTACGCTGCTCATGATTTAAAGGATGTTTGAAATGGCCACTGTTTGAGAGTTATTTGTTCAGATTTTCATTATGTTGCCTGCAGATATTTATAAAAAGTGAGTGCAGTTCAATAGTTGCGTACCCCATACCTATTTGGCAGACTTTGTTTAGTATAATTACGTAGAATAATTGCATCTGATATGACAGAGGCTAATTGAATGCCTGCAAGTGATACATAGGAGATAAACAGTTCTGCAAGATGTTCAAATATAGTAGTTAGTAGTAGTATGTGTGGGTCGAGCTACGAATGGCATGGGATTCAAGGGTCCTGTTTAAAACTACACTCAGCTGAAATGGATACTGATCAAATAGTGACAACGATGAAATGTGAACACATCTTTTATTACTTACTATGTATTATTTTTAGTTTATTCTCTTCTGCAAGCCTTAGGTTATATTATTCAGTAGGTTAATTTATCTCTTGCAGAGAGAAAAATAAACTCCAATGCAATACAATCACCTATGACTTATCGACATGGTCTGGTAAGAGTAGGAGATGTATCGTCATGGTTCACTGTCTGTCACTCTGACAGTCACACACTGCCACTACCCACTGCTCCCCAACTGATATTCATAATAACCTCATCATTTCTACCTAATCATTAAATTATTAATTAAACATAAAATTATAATCATTATTGCCTGTAATGATCTGACTCACTCTAATCATCCTTCTGCTAATTTGCAGTAGCATAATATATCATTATGTTAGGAATAACATACATCATTATGAATTAATTCGATGACGTTAATACTAATTGCAGATGCAAAAAAGGTGAGGAAATCACTGTCCTCAACTCCTCAAGATTGTAGTATTAGCATCAAAATTTATAAAGTCGTTTCACTACTATAGGCCTAGTGAAACGATGTATGATGGC
>JAOQGN010084348.1:0-12190 GCA_027564295.1 Himantozoum antarcticum
TTATGTCAAAATTTAAAAATTAACTATTATTTTATGTGTAACGATTATGTTCATATTGTTGGGTACAATGACAAAACAATTAATTTAATATAAATATTTATTAAATAAATATTGAGAAACATAAAAGGCATTTTTTGATTTATCTCATCATCCTTCTGATTTCATATTTAAAATATATTTTTACTTTTCATTATCTTTACACTACCATTAATGACATTTTCCCCTTCCGACCGTCGTGGTCCACGATTCTATCATTTCTAGCTTAATATTATATTAATTGTTATTGTTATATTAATTGTTATTATAATTGTTGTTGTTAATATTAATTACAAATAACAAGGCATGTATGTAAAAAAAAATGACGTATAACGCATACTAAGATAGTAATAATATTATGAATGTATAACATGTATAAATAATACTATTTACAAAACGTATATATTGTGAGAATATCATATTAAGAAAATATAAAAAATAGGCTATAAATGTAATATAAATTTACATTAATTTTAAATTAAATTGAAAAAAAAAAGAAGGAATTGTATATAATTATAAAAAATATTGAAACTTTACCAGTAAAGAAATGGGTGTCACTGGTGGGCCAGATACATTTGTTCTTCGGACGGTTTGCATAACATGCCTACGAAGTGGTCGCGCAGTTCCCTTGATTATTGCGCCCAGCATTTTTAATATAATTATAAATCTATTTACTTCTTGGTAGCCGGTTGACCAGAATGCTACATAGATTGACTACAGTGTAGGCTCACGTGCAAGTCTGATGCATAGCCTGCTCTGATTGGTGAACTAGTAGTAAAACAAATGATTATTGGCCAATGATTACATTATACCAATCAATCATAAGGGACATAAACTTCATCTCATTTGTGTACTGGAAAAGACAACTCTTGAAATACATTTCAACACAGAAGAGAGACAACTCTTAATACAGTGCATGCAAATTGAAGTGACATTTGTGACAAGCGACAACATTGTGAGAACTGACAGTAATGCTCAAATTGAGCAAAGGGGTGAAATTTAGTCTATCCTGCCAAGCTTGGTTACAATGTGGAATTGACCATGACTCTGGGCTAGGTGCAATTGTGTGAATGCCTGGTGTAGTGCTTTCCTAGCCGTATCACAAAGCTATGCAGTTGCGTATTAGGCAGGATAAAACATCATCATGGGAAATAGCGCATAAACACCATGAGTGACAACCTGAGATATTTATCTCCAATGATAGTTGATAAGAATAATCAGAAAGAATAGCATGTTGGTACAAGCCAAGTTAGGGAAGCATGTCAATCATGCTACATTGTAAGTGCAATGCAATATGTACAAAGTTTATTTGCTGCTCTGACCAGATTCTGTCAGCAATGACAAAAACAAACAATCATTGGGATAAAAGTTTCTAGCCAGGAATTCGACAATTAAATAATGCTTCAGTCGAGTGAAATTAACTTTCAGCAGTTCATGCTCTAAACTATAAAAAATGAGCGTTGACAAAAGTCATGTGATACAACATACCTATGGGAAAAATACATCAACATACCGTAAAGTTCGGCAATATTTGCCATATGAGTATAATAGTACTATTATAGTATACTATACTATACTATATATTATACTAATATACTACTATATTAGAGTATAATTATATATATTATATTGCATATTTGGGATGCAACAGCAATTAATTATTTACCAAGAAAAATAAAAATATACATGTTCTTTACGTGTATATTAAAACTTTTTAGAATAATAATTCGTTTCAGATTAACTACGGCTAAGAAAGTGCTAGTTTAGCACGAAAAAGCAATCATTGTGTTAGCCTTGTATGACATACACATAGCGTCTTATCGAATAGTTGTATTATAAGTTTAGCTCTATGAACACAGTCTATTGTGAGAGATCCGTTGTCTAGCTGGCAAGCAGGTAAAAGCTTAGATAAGGCAACCATATGATTATCTTCCTGCTGCTCCATATCTGGGGCTGGATAATCACTCAGGCATAACTGTTGCTGCAACAAGAGGAATAATTGCATATATTTAGGAAAATAAAATACAAATTAACAAAATCAAACACAGAAGTAAAGCAATATAAACAAAATCTTACACGGTCAAGCACGACCTGAAACTTTGATTTTTCGACCTCAAACAGTGTTTTACTCCATCAATATTAATCTCTGACCCTCTCGAAAAAGTATATAATTTTATGAGTGTAAGAAATCATTCAATGCTAGTTTCCATTGGTTTAATTGACATTGATGGTGAAATTATTTTCCTGTTTGGTCAGCGTGCCTAAAAATAAAGTTCTCAATTGACAGATGGGGCCAAAATCACAACCTAAAACCCTGGATCTAAGTCAAAGTGACCAAACTGAAATGTCATATACCATATTGACTCTTTCTACCATTTGGCTATTGGGATTCCTAGACTATAACACTGAGGTCAACTACAAGGACAATAAAAGCTATGGTTCTATGGAAAAGTACATGCTAGATACTAGACATTGGACTTGTTGGCCATTTGCTGCTGATACATAACAGCGGATGGCAGCAAAGTATCCCTGGGGATCTCCATATTACTTAGAAACTCACCAGATTTTGTTTGGTTATACGAACTGTTACTGCACTTGTTCTATCTTCTGTGTCTCTCAAACTTACATACAGTACACTTTTCTGCAGGTCCACTGATTTACTACAAGATGAGATGCACAGCTAATAAATGAACTGAAAGTGCCAAGTTAAATAATTACACAATTACTGCTGGCAGCGGCTGTGTGACAGGTGACACAGTATAAGGCCGTATTAAAGGACCTGGCAAGTTCGAGCCCAAAATTAAATACTTGTAAAGTTGTCTGAAATTATATATTTAAAAAAAATTATATCATCTGAAAGAGGAATTCTTCCTCTTCAATTCTGTATATAACACATAATATATTATATCATCTTTGGCAGTTACAAATGAATTTACAAATTGGTCCAATTTGCAAAATATTTATGTAATTGTCTTCTCTCGCAATGGAAAACAATGGTCGGTTTAAGTATTATATATTTTATGGTGAATAGCAGATGGAGGGCCTCGCAGCAAATATTTGGTCGAATGGAGTACCTCACAGCATATGATTTGTCAAATGGAGCACCTCATAGCATATGATTAGTTAAATGGCGCTCCTCACAGCATATGACTGGTCAAATGGAGCACATCACAGCATGTGATTGGCAAAATGGAGCACCTCGCAGCATATGATTGGTCAAATGGACCACCTCACAGGATATGATTGGTCAAATGGAGCACCCCACAGCACATGTAGTACTTTGTTGCCATAACATGGGTGTATTGTAACTACATATCTACAGCCAGGGATTGGCATTACAGCTAAACAAGCTCGCACATGTGATAAAAAATGATAATTAATAGTAATAGTGTATATTAATAGTAATAGTGTATATTAATAGTAATAGTGTATATTAATTACTATTATGTATATTAAATACTTGACAAAGAAAACTCCCAATATAGTATAAAAAACATTTTAAACTGTACTCACGTTGTGGTCATTTGAGACTGTCTGCATGCAAAGACAGGCAATATATCACATGTAGTTTGGCAAATAAGAGGGGTGTATGATTGTACCCCCGACTGTTGTAGACTGCGTAGCTCAGACACTGAAAACTCTACTAGGTCACTCACTAGAAGCTTGGTGCTCAGGTAATGCAACCTGCATTCTAAAAATAAGACAGGCAGAGGCACATAGGAATAATAGTTGTATAATGCTAAAGCTGCCATATAAATCAAGGAGTTGTTGGAGTAGGGAACTCCAACTCCTTGTAATAAATTAACTGTTCAGATACCAAGGTCTTCAGTAATTTGGCTTCGTATATCACAATTTGTAATTGACGTAAGAAGAGTGAAACGCTTTTAACAACATCACCACAAGCATGTTATATCATGATATGGAAAAGCACGAGAAAATTGAAAACTAAAGTCATGCATGCTATGCTAATGGCTTGAGAACAGTTTTTGTTATTCCAATGTGAGATCAATGTTATGCTACTGTTCGCCTGCTTGGTATCTTGTCTTAATAAACACGAATAAGAAGAGATTAGAGGGTATACAAAAAGCAGGCCACTAGAATTATTTTACCTGACGAGTCATATAGGCCTATGACTCACAAGATTGGAAATATTAAACTTGACAGCTGTACTACAGTACCGAGTATAATTTTACCTTGGGTGCCAATTATTAGCTAGCCTGGTATTATATAGATAATTGCTAATAATCCACAACAACCTCTTTTGGAGAGGATTGTTTTAAACAAGGGCAGAGTAGCCTCCAGACGGAGCTCCACTTATAGATCATCAAGATGGACAACTGAGAAATGAGGAGCTAGTTTTTTCCCAATTTTTATGTCATGTTTTAATAAAAACTAATATATATTTTTTCTATTATGCAAGCATTCCATTTTACCATAAAGTATAACATTGCTTTATTATTTGAACCCCTACACCAATTATGATACTAAACGGAGCATTGAACCAAGGAGTTAATAAACCGATTATATTATTAGCTTGCAACAAGCCAACCAATTTCAAATTCCAATGGTCGATTCTACTCGTTTCTTTGTCTTTCCTCGTTAACTAGAATATGCAAGTTGTTCGGAACTAATTGCTATCACAGCTTAGATCCATTATTGTAGCTCGCTACACAAGAAGTGAGAAGGCATCCTAACAGAGGTATACATGCATGTACCAAACATCACTTTTTAGGAAAAGTGGATTTTTTCATTGATATAATTGGAAGTGTGAACTCAAGCAGAAGTGGTTTTAGCTCTGGTAGCTCTAAAGCTCGGTTTTGGCTCCGGTTTTAGCTTCAAAGCTCCAGTAACTGGAAGATTTCGTCTCGCAGAAGGTTTCCACCTTGCCCTTACCGAACCCCTACACCAATGTCTATGCCGTGGACCTCCCTCGATTAGCTTTGCTATTGGATTACCATTACCATTACCATGAACAAATAATATCGCTAGGTCAGCGAAAAACAAAAACAAAACAAACTAATCTAATCTAAGAGGATAATAAAAAATCAATTTTTGAGCAGCATTAAATTATAAGATAACAGTATATAACCTGTTGTGTCAAGCTTGGCCTGTTGACTATTTGAAGAGTAAATTTCCAGTCCTTTCTCAGACTTAACTAGAACATGATCCAAGTTGACGGATGCTGACAATCTCTCATGCATATATAAAATGTCTGTAGATATCATGCATCCCCTAGAACAGGACAGACAGCCTGGGCTAGGTGCACCAGGGGCTTGGCTAGCCCCATACAGCACTTCCGCTGCTAACAAATGTTTATCCTTTCGCTTAGATTTATATTTCTTGCTCTTCGAAACAGTTGCATTTGTTGAAATTAGAGTATTGGAAGTTGCTAATGATGGAGATTGCTTAGTGTGTTTGGAGGTAGGTGAAGACATTGCAGCTGTCTTTGAGATTGCAGCTGCCTTGGGGGTAGATGGTATAGATGCCTTGGAGGTAGATGGTATAGATGCCTTGGTGGGTGTTGATGCCTTGGTGGGTGTTGATGCCTTGGTGGGTGTTGATGCCTTGGTGGGTGTTGATGCCACTATAGCAGTGTTGGATGCAGGTAATAAGGTTTTGGCTACCCCCGGGGATCGGGGAAAAGGCACAGCTGACTTTGGAGAAGACACTGATGTTATAGTGGCTTGGGATGTAGAAGACAAACCTCCTGAAACAGAAAGGTGCTCACATATGTACCGTAACAATAGATACAAAAAATAATACTAGACATTTACAATAGTACTAGGATTCGGATGTGATTACCCTGCAATTCAAAACTCAAAAACCTAAATACCCAAACCCAAATAATGTCAGGCTGCTGGATGCCATAAGAAACCTCAACCAAATTAAATTAACGATGTTACCTACACCAATCAGGTTGGTCGCCAGCTACAATCCAACTGTCATATCCCACTGCCACATTCACACTCGGGGTTATTTTACAATGGTATTTCTTTTTAGTGAGGTTTCGGCAGTGGGATTTTGGGGCAGATTTATCAGGTTGATGTTTAAGTTGATGTTTGGTGAGTACATAGGCCCAAGGTTTATAAGCATTCCTGCCAAATTAAATGGTAGTGAGTAAGCCGGCTTTAGCATGTAATGAACTTTTAACAAAACAAAGAGAGAGCAGTAATATCGGATGTTATCTTCCGACTTCTTCAAATATAAGCACATCGAAAGTAAAGAGACACAACATGGCCATGACCTGTCGTAATCTGTTTGAATGAGACTACATTCAGTGAATCCAAGCAAAGAAATGCTACCGCCAATAGAATAACATTCAAAGTATGTTGACCTACAAAACGATTGGAGTGGATTAAAGTGTACTAGTGTAAAAAACGTTGCAGAAGATATTATTTGGAGATTTGATTAGTCACAGAAAATGAAGAGTTATTAATAACTGGCCAAATCGCGTCACAGTTAAATGCAACTCAGTCAGAGGGAGCAGAGATGGTCACGTTTTGAAGATTGCAGCACCTCAATCATGAGGTCCTGGGTTCGGTTCTCGCTGCGGTTAAAATATTTTCTCTGCTAAGAATCTTTTGGCAAGATTCTGCACCATAAATTTGTCTCCTGCATTCTGATCAGCAGGCAAAATACTGGAGGAAATGTGGGTTTGCCCCGATTAGCTCCACTATCGGATTCCACTTAAAACAAAATGAATATTCACATTGTCAATAGGACGGCACCTTACCATTCATATGCGGATTCGGACAGCTAGGTGCAGTAAGGAAGATTTTAAGCCTAGCTTAGTTCCAAGATGTGTTTGGAGTTTGGGGACGTGATTGCATGAGAAGACAACTTTCCAGTCTAGATTTTCTTTCTAGCACATGGTTATAGGTAGAAGTTGCAAGTTTACACCTACCGCCTTGATGTGGAGACAGTTTGTGAAGAGTTTCTGAGATCGTATCACTGGTCACCTTTCCCTGTAGGACAGAGAGTGGTACAGCTACTTTACCGTACCTCTCATGTAGGTACAGTTCTGGGACACCAACAGATGGGTAGACCTTGCAGTGCACACCATAAAAGAGATGGAATGATCCTAGCTATAAAATGAAAGATATAACCAAACAATAACATACAAGTGCAACTATTAATAAACGCTTTTAAATATAGCTTTAGCTAAAACCGTTAATAGCTTTAGCTATAAATAAGGTTTCGGTTGAAGCAAAAATGCAGCCTTAAATAAAGTTATTAATACTGATGGTTGAGTGGTACAAGTTACTGCAAGGAATACTGTATTACAGATTTATTTGCAGATTTATTTGATTAGATGGCCGTGTGGACTAGTGTGGCAGAGCAAGGCTGCGGGTTCGAAGCCCATGGTTGTCCGTGGTATTTAAGTAACCAAGTCTGAAAAGGGGTTTGTGAAGGGCATCTGGAGCTTTATGTAATGAGGGTGCAATTCACCGATTTGAGTTTGAAAGGCCAAAGACTGCTAAAG
Source organism: Himantozoum antarcticum (assembly GCA_027564295.1). Lineage (NCBI taxonomy): Eukaryota > Metazoa > Bryozoa > Gymnolaemata > Cheilostomatida > Bugulidae > Himantozoum > Himantozoum antarcticum. The sequence goes on from JAOQGN010084348.1 coordinate 7,520, forward strand.
TGTGTATCAGGTACATGAACATTATATAAACCAACTAATTATTTTTATTATACAGTTTGAATCCGATGAGGCGGTACTCTGACCATACTCCAGCCATGTTCAGCAAAGCAGCAGGTAGATGCAAGTTTACACATTTTTGAGATAACTAGTGATCTAGAACAAAAGGGAGAGAAGTTATCTTATCCTGATAACGTGTGATTGCGCCCCAAACTGAAAACTCCCAACCGCAAACCTAGAACTAAGCCAAGCTTAATAAACAAAAAGGGTGCTGCAATTGGCAGTCATTCAGTCTCTGTCTTCGCCTACTTTTCTTATGCGATGCAATGAGAGATTCAATTTAACCGTTTTTAATGAGAACCAGTTCTTGGTTACGGAGCTAATGAAGTAGCTAAGAAAGAGCAAGAAAAGAGCTGGAACTAGAAATGGCTCTAAGAAAGAGCCAAAATATTAAACTGATTACAATGATTACATTTTATTGATACCCTTCGACACAAAACAATATGCACTTGAAATTTCATCTTCTGCAGAACCAGCTGTTTACAATGCATCTGAAAAATCCAAACTAGATGGTTAAAGTGAAGCCTTATTTTTATGCTAACAAAATTAAGCTGGTAACAATAGAACTTTCCACAACAAGGGACAAGACGTGTCTGCCGTTGATATTGATATTGAACAATAATTGATCAGCCGGTTAAATTGCTGAGCTGAATGAAATCAAAAAGGTAATTACTCTAGCATGTGGTCTAGAATGTGGTCTAGCATGTCGTCCAGCTATATTTTGGTGAGCATGAGGAACCATATAGTCAAGTAGATACCAATTATTGCTGATGGCGTCACCCATACCTCATACTGTAAGGCAGCTTGAGCATGCTGGCCATATGCTACTATATACACAGAGTGCTCCTCCGGCAGCAACATCATTGGTTGGCACAGAGTATCTGTTATGCAGTCACTGAGAAGAGGCAGGTGTAACTTGCTGTTTAAAATAAAAACAATATTTGTTCGAGACTGATGCAAAGAATTTTATGTTTAATCAAAATTGCTGGTTGATGGTTTCTTGTGACATTGAAAACATCAGTAACAACTAGCGCATCAAAGTTATAAGTTAAAATAGAGCTTTCTTGATTTGGCATTAGATAGAGTTGACATTATTTGACAATTTTTCCGGTGCAGAACTAAAAGTGACTTTCCGAAGGCATAAATAAACATAATAAACAGGTATAATAACTATTATAATTACCGGTATATGAGTATTACTCAGTACTGGGGTAGGGATAGCTCAATGGGATGAGGACAGGGACGTCACGCCGGTGACCCTGGTTTGATTCAAATGTGTGCCTCTTTACTTGATTTGTAAAAATTCAAGTGATTGTGGGACACTCCGTGCTATCTGGGAAAGGGCCTCTGGGCAAGGTTCTGAACCTGAAATTTGCCTGCGTCTGCACCAGCCCATAATTGAGAGCAAATCGGGCGCCATTTCCCCATCATACTTTCATCAGTATGTGTAAAAGTGTATAACGTGTAAATTCATATCCCTAGGTATGCACTACTGGTATGACATCAGCAAGGATATGGACTGCAAGGACACATTCCCTATCTTCCTGCTGTACAACAAAAACCGTCTCAATGGCTTTGGCTGGGCCTTCAACCCCAACTATGACAATAGTGGAAAGTGGGAACATCCCGACCAGGGCAAATTCGGGGTACGTCAGTTATCCATGTTTCACTCATTTATTTTCAAAGATTTAATTACAAATCAGTGTTTCGTTTTTAAAAGAGAGAAATAATGATGTTAACCTCTGTGAAAAGTCGAACTCAAGAATGTTTCGTTTTCGGGAGACGAAGGGGAGTACGCCTACCACTGCTACTCCTCTCCTAAACTATGACAAGATGCTGTGCATTTGAAATCGCGGGTCAAACTCTCGTTGATATCTCCGCAACCCAAAATGATAGATAAAATTTTCCCCATTTCCCAGGTTATGCACCTCTACTCTAACGTCTACTGTAACATCTATTGTAGCATCTACTGTAACATCTACTGATTGTAACATAAGTGATTTTCATGTACAAAAAAAAATATAAATTTCCACAAAAAGTTAAAAATTATATAAAAAGACATTTCTTTGTTTGCTTATCTATACATCTATAAAACAAGTTCTTTCCATATAATGCTGTTCGGTGCTTAAGGCTGACCGGATATTTCTGCTAGAATGTCTCGTGATGCCTTCATGGGTTAGTATATAGCTGTGTAGTATCTACTGCAATATCTACCGTAACATATACTGTCTACTGTAACATCTGCGGCAACATGTAAATTTATTGTAACATCTACTGTAACGCCTACTGTAAATCTACTGTAACATCTACTTTAACCTCTGCTGTAACACATCTAGGACTAGTCTTGCTTTGAGCACTAAATCGTGATATTTTATATTGTTTATCAATGTGATGTCTAATGGATTAGAATCGGTTAGCAGCCTTTACACCGATCACTGAGTGGGGCCTGATATCAGGCTAAAACAATGGTACGTCCTATGCAAATTCACTAGTGTACAGATTAAACAGTCTATAGTAAGCAAACCCCTGACAAAATATGATCCGTCATGTAGAGCTTGGATTCTGCGACTATCCACTACTCTTTGTCAATATATCAATCAATCGTTGACCCAAACAGCCAATCAAACAACTAATCAATTGATCAATATTTTTTTTACAGATGTTCATGGAGACACCACCAACATGTCTCGCAGCAAATGCACCAGTGACCACACTTCATGTGTACATGTCAGGCAGCCCACGCTTGAACTTTTGCTAAACCAGATCAAACACTTGAAAAAATGTAAACTAATGTAAAACATTATACAAGAATAAAACCATTCTATTTGCATTTGCATACTGCATTAAATATGCATACTGTCATCCTAAAGTTACATTACATGATAATATATATTCTATTAACGAACAAAGTTTCCAATGAAATTCAATCTATCAGTTAGTTGGACAATGCACAATCTTCTTCCCACAGCAAGAGCTGGCTCATGCTGTAGGAAGCAGATTGTGAATAGAAAAATAATAGAAGAAGAATAGAAGAATTGAAGAATAGAACATCTCCCAGATTCAGATGTGGGTGTTTGGTTGTGCTGCTCGGTACTGCATTGTGGAGCGTGGTGTCAGTGGCAAAAAGAAGTGCCTATATACAGCTAATTTCCAGCGAGCTGTCATCACACAGGTCTGCCAGTGCCAGCAGGGAGGGAGGATTCCCATGCGGGGTCGACTTCTCCATGAAAATTTTGATTTCCACAAGCAAAATCTTACAATCTGGGATATGTTTACCATAAATCAAACGCAGAGGCGTATATTAGTGTCTCGGATATAGGTTTTACCATAAATAAAACGTGAATATTATGAGTTACCTCATACACAAATCTCCACAAACATCAGCATACTAAGCCTGTCAATATGTAGTTAGTAACTAGCCTGTTTCTGGTTGGGGTCAAAATGTCATTGTGTCAAGTGGGTCAAGTGTCACCAACATAAATTTGGTTTCTGAACCAAGGAATAAACTAAACAGCAGGGTTTTTGGGTGAGGAATGCCAAATACATGTACATGAAACCTTTTCTTTTCTGGAAAATAAAAGAAGTACCGAAGTGCCTATATACAGTACACATACTTCAAAAGTGTATCGTCTGTGATTTGAAGTGCCTGTACAGCGCATAGGTGGCGAGTAGTGTCGGTCCACTGACTTCACTGCTGGTACAACAGTTAGGTCATCAGCTGTTTAGATGTCATCTACTGGCAACAAATTGGTCCAACAAGTATTTGAAATTCGGGTCAATAGCGGGCCACTAAATAATAAATACATGATTGTACATTTGTACTACATCTATACAATACCCTACTGGAAGACATTATTGGTTGGAATGGCTTTAGCTACTATAGCGAATTTCGCTAATGGAAAATCTGCTAAAAATTTATTCTGCTAATATTTAATTCTATCACAAATATTAGAGTTTTAGTAGTAAAATTTGATGGTTTTATACAGAAAAAACACATTCTGTCATGTGTCATCTGTGATTATTAATTTCGCTAGTTCAAAATTCGCTAAAAATAAAGTCCGCTAATTTAGGTTTGTGATGATGATTCGCCAAAATTAAGTCCGCGACCAATTTCTTCCTGTAGGCAATAATATTTTACATACCCTATACATAGAAATATAATAATAGTAACGGGATCCTTCTTAGCATCTATTTATACACCTCAAACTATCAAGCAGTCACATCATTCTGTCAATTTTTTCAAGATGTGAGATAGGCGATCAGCCACACGATGCATTGACCAGTTTATTTTAGCCAATAACTTATAGGAAGATGAAGGTCACGGGGCTTGTTTTCTCTCTCTGTCTGCTCTTTGGATTGACCAATGCCTTCTTGGAGTCAATTTTCGGTAAATGTAGGGACACATAGACATAATTTATTTGACAATCATACGTATGTTATCGCTAAATAGGCGCTTTAGGTAGTGTTAATGTAATACTATAGACTTGCACAAGTTAGTTATGTGTGGACGTGAGGATGCAGAGAATTTCAGTTTAGCTAGAAAATAATGACAAGCTTTTGAAAATATGTGGCTGTGTGGCAAGTTAGCCCTATCTCAGAACTTTCCTCAGTTGT
>JAOQGN010084459.1:0-11314 GCA_027564295.1 Himantozoum antarcticum
TAGCTTTACTGTTTTATACAGACATTCACTTTAGCTTTACTGTTTTATACAGACATTCACTTTAGCTTTACTGTTTTTTAGGATTCATGATGTATTCAGCTGTGTCAAGTTTACACTACATATTTTTCATTTCGAAAAGTTTTCTGTACTCGCGTTAAATATTGTCCATCAATTCAATTGCCTCAGATACTCAAATATTGGGTCAATAATAAATGTATTTATATGTTATGCATGTATATGTATATATCTATACGCAAAAACGCCTCGACCAATTCTTCTTTGTTGTCTGCCTTGACTGGCATAGGACATTTTACTTCAAACCCAAGCTGACATTAATTTAGCCACCCTTAGCAATGACTCCAAGGAGTTCCCACTGTTTTATGTGTAGCTTTGGTGTAGCTATGTGTAGGTTTTGTCACAAACTTCATAAATACATCGCACAGTTAGAAGAGGTTATATTATTTAAATGCTTTCCTTTCACGCTTTCTTATTATGTTTATAGCTTTTCCGGCAAGTGATATTGACTTTCCAGCACAAAATCTATCTCAAGCACCTGTACTGGATAAAAGTAAGTTCACATAGCATAAATCCATGAAAAAGCATTGCTTTTGTGTCTTGTCAATGGTGATTTTAGAGATTTCTTTATCTCTACCATAAACCACGAAATGATAAAAAAATGGTATGGTTGCAATACGGTTACTAATAAAACAGAGCATACAAATTGATAACTAAGTCACCGTTTCCTTTGAAAGTATTGAAAAAAACTGTCACACCTCTTAATGATTCTGGGATTCTCCGGTCTAAAAAATGGTTGACATTCTCTCTGATGTTCTTGAGGTATTCAAAGTTATAAGGTTATGTGAAGGATGGGTGGAGCCAGATAAAATCTTGTTAAATGATTGTGCACTAAGATTGGTTAAAACTTCATCCACTGGCAACAAATCTAACAGTGACAGTCTCTCTGTGTAACTTTCTACACTTGGATGGATAACATGGTTAGCACATCTTTGGACGCTTTCTAACTTGGTGATGTTAGCTTGTGATAGCAAAGTATGCTATGCAGGGCTAACATAGGATAAAACTGATCTACCATTAGCCAAATACAATTTCCTCTGTCCGTCAGTATCCATACCAACAGCATAAAGCCTTCTTGTAATGTTATTACTGTTCTTTGAATATATGTAATTATCGGAGTAACAACTGCATCATGTCATGTTTTAAAATTCGAGCTCATGCTAGCAATTCGATGTTTACTAAATATATCAAAAGATGATATTTGATATGATATTTGCTTTTATTTCATCTGTTGATATTCTATAACTATTCAAAAATGCCAATTTTTGGAAGGCTTTTGATCACATTATTTTGGTCAGATCACACACGTGTCACTTGTATCAGAAGCGACCGTATTATCAATTCAGTTTATTTATTTTGGAAAATTAGGACACAGATTTCCCAAACTAATTTTCTCTTAACTTATTCTCCCAAACTTATTCTCTCAACATACTCCAACACACAAGTATCACGCACAAGTCAATTGAAGCAGCAACACAAGTAATGCATAGCATATGCACAGTTTGACACTGGCACAACGAAACAGAATCATTATCATTCCGGAATTATCGGCTCTCTGATTTCCACTCATCTCGTTGCCAGATAAAGTTGGTCTTTGACTGCCACCTTTGAGTGATTTGAATACATAACACTATATGCTGTTTGTACTTTCAGCTGACGTACTTCCAGCGGAAGTTCAGGAGGCTGAAATTATAATCTGCAAGTGGTGTGATGAGTCATTTGCAAGTCACCGACAGTTGATGATACATACCAGAAGAGTGCATGGCATTAATCGGCCATATCAACGCCAATCATGTAGTAAATCATTCTCTAACAGTGGTCAACTAAAGATACACCGTCTAACTCGCCCTACCAACAAGCCTTATGAAAGCACAGTTTGTAGTAAATCATTATCTAACAGTGGTCAACTAAAGATACACCATCTAACTCACCCTACAAACACACCTTATGAAAGCACAGTTTGTAGTAAACCATTCTCTTCAACTGGTGTTCTAAACCGGCAGCAGCCAGCTACCTCTGAAATAAACAGTCATCGATGTACAGTCTGCAGTGCATCGTTCTCTCAAAGTAGAGATCTAAAGACACATCTGCTGCTAACTCACGCTCATGAAAGGCTTGGCCAAGTCACAGTCTGCACTAATCCATTCTCCTTGAACAGTAATATAAAGCAGCACTCACTAACTCACACTGGAGAGAAACCCCATCGATGTAGCCTCTGTCATAAATCTTTTTCACTAAAAGCTACGCTAACGAGGCACTCACTAATACATACTGGAAAGAAACCGCATCAATGCACAGTCTGTACTAAAGCCTTCTACACTAAAAGTAATTTAAGGGTGCACTCACTCACTCACACTGGAGCAAAACCTTACCAATGCACAGTCTGTACTAAAGCCTTCTACACTAAAAGTAATCTAAGGGTACACTCACTAACGCATACTGGAGCGAAGCCTCATCAATGCACTGTTTGTTTTAAATCATTCACCAGACGTAGCTATCTAAAGATACATCAGCTAGCTCATACAGCAAACAATCCTAATAAATGAACTGTGTATTAAATCATTTTCTACAATTAGTTGCCTGAGACAGTATTGTTGTCCGGTCTAGACTCAGACAACAATATGGGGGTTCGAAGTAGTATACTGCAAAACTGAAACACGACTGTACTCACCAAGACACAAACTATAAGAGAACTCTCTCCAGTCCAGTATCACTCAATAGCTGCTATTAGACTTTAATTCTTTAGCTTTATCTTATTAGCAATGAGCAAATATTATCTGTCGCAACAGCTAACAACTCCAGTGTAGATGGTGTTGCTAGGTGGTGCTACAGTATAGTGTTGCAAGAGCTGACAACTCCACAAGACACACCAGCTAAGTTGTATATAGGAAAGCATTGATGTATTTGTCTGTATAAATAAGTCAGATTAAAGAATCTATTGTTAAAACTTTGTACCTTTTTTATACTTTTTTTTATCAAATTGGTAAACTCCTGATATAGTTGCAGAAATGGAAAGAGCGCGATCAAATAATTACCGATTCAAAATACTGTTTCATCTTGTAAGTTCATTGATCATTTAAGCTTTAAGTTTGTCGTTATAATTAATATACCGCATTATGTTAAAGCATTTTAATTGATAAAGTTATGACAAAAGAAAATTTTCATCAAACCTTGCTTAGGCACTTACGAATTTAACAGTTTCCAGAGCAGTTAACAGTAAGTCCGGAGTAGTTAATTCATTTACGTCTACGAGTTGAGTATCATCCGCCGGTTCAAGAACTTCATAACTACTTGAAACGACACTAGAAGAATCTATCATCTCGAATGGTTCATCTTCAAGTGTTACATCAATAATTTCAAAGCCATCATCGGAGCTTGAATGTTTGTCGTGTGGAATCTCAACCATGTCATCACCATTTTCCTTATCTTCAATCTCAAGCTCAATAATCTGTGGGGATGATCGCAGCTCCTTCATACTTGAATGCCCAAATGATTGACTTGTTTTAGTTTCAGTATAGATAGTCTTTTGCATGGAAGAAAGAGAGCTGCTAAATATCTCATGACTCTCTGTACATTTCTGGGTGTCCACGGCAGGTTGGATTTGACATATTTCTGCTTGTAGTATAAAACTACTGAGCTCAGCCATAGCGGAAGCTATTGACTCCCGCACCAACGTCTCAGCTTGTTTCTCTAAGCTAGTGAAAGTTTCTGTATCATTGTAGAAGACAGATGGATGATCAAAAATAGGCTCTTCACTGGTTTCAGCCACAGAGGACTCTGTACATTCATCCTGGAAAGTGACTTTGTATTTGATGCCGTCGGATATATTTACAACATCGACCACGTCACTTTCAGTGGTTTGTTCGGATGTACCCATAGTTGGTATAATTGAGTCAGTTGTATTCACTTGTTCCATCTCCTCCAAATCTTCGATTTGTAGTGGAGATGATAGGTGAGTAGAGCTGGTAGGAATATCAATGATGTGATCAATAGTGTCTGGTTGGGGGACATCTTGTATGACTGAGTCAGTCATCTCCGTCTGTTTCTCTGATTTCTCTGGCTGTTCAGAGGTCAGTTCAATGCTAGATGGAAGAGTAGAATCTTTTACAATGGACTCTATAGTTGCCACAGTCTGGTTTTGGTTAAAATCTCTAGTTTCAAGCGTTGCTACAGGCTGGGTAGATTTGCTTGCAATGTCCGTAGTATCCACAATGCTGGTGGGTTGAGCTATGTCTTGAACAACTGCAACAGTCATCTCCAAATGGTCAGATTGATGGAAAATTTCAGTTTCCAGGACTGACGATGGTTGCAGGGATTTGTCTGTTTGATCAAACCTTTGTTGACCATCAGCTGGTCCAACAAGATCTGGTGTAAGCGAATCAGTTATTATCACTTGTTCCATGTAGCTTCCCTTTTCTAGTTTCAGTGTCCGTGATTGTTGAATGGATATATCTGTTGTGTCTGTAATCTGTTCAGTCGTAGTTGTGTGAGAAACTTCTTGAATCACTGCATTACTAACTCCTACATGCTCAATGGATTCCAAACTTTCAGCTTCCTGAACAGAGTACGTTTGAAGAGATTTCTCTGGGTGCTCAGAAGTAGGTTCAGTGCTGGAGGGTTGTGTAGAATCTCTTGCTATTGAATCAATAGTGTCTACAGTTTGAATTTGGTTGATATCTTCAGTTTCTAGCACTGATGATGGATGAGTTGACTTATCTACAATATCAGTAGTCTCTTCAATGCAGGAAGGTTGAGCAGCGTTTTGAACAACTATATTATTTGTCTCTACCTGGTCAGTTTGTTGGAAATCTTTGGTTTCTAGCACTGACAAGGGTTGCAGCAATTTCTTTGATTGTTCCAAGCCTTCTTCAACATCAGTTGCTTTAGGAAAATGTTGTGCAACTACATGAGTTATGTCTACCTGCTCCATTTCATGTCCTTCCATTTGCAATGTCATTGATGGTTGAATAAATTTATCTGTTGTGTCTGTGGTCTGCTCAGTAGCGGGCGAGTGGGAAGTTTCTTGAATCACTGCATGGCTGACTCCTACATTAGCAAGAGATTTTAAATTTTCTGTCTCGTGAATGGAACATGCTTGAAGAGATCGTTCTGGTCGGTCAGAACTCAAATCGATACTGGATGACAGGTTAGACTCTCTAGGAATTGGCTCAATAGTTTCTATGGTATGAGTTTGGCTGAGATCTTCAGTCTCTGGGACTGATGATGCCTGACTTGACTTCTCTGTTATGTCAGAGGTTTCTTCAACTCGAGGTGTAGCAAGTTCCTGCACAACAGTATCAGTTGCCTTTATATCCTGAACTTGCTGGAGATCTTCAGCTTCCAGCACTGATGATGGTTGGCTTGACTTTTCTGCAATAGTAGCAATTTGCTGGGTACTGGAAGGTTGAGCAAGGTTTTGAACAACTGTATCAGCCACCTCTGACTGCTCAGTTTGCTGAAAATCTGTAGCTTCCAGCACTGATGATAGTTGCAGCAATTTCTCTGTTCGGTCCAAAGTCTGTTCAACATTAGTTGGCCTAACAAGATCTGATGGAAGGAAACCAGTTGTTAGTACGTTTTCTATTTTACTTCCCTCTTCCGGTTCCAAAGTTGTTGATGATTGAATGGATCTGCCTATTATATCTGTAATCTGTTCATTTGTGGATGAATGAGAGACTTCTTGAATCACTGCATCACTGACTCCTACATGATCAAAGGTTTCCAAACAATCAGCTTCCTGAGCAGCGTATGTCTGAACAGATCCCTGAGATTGATCAAATGAGATTTCAATGCTGGTAGGTTGAGTTGAATCTCTAGCAATTGACTCAATAGTTTCGACCATTTGAGTTTGGCTTGACTCAACAACTTCTAGTGAGGATGACTGTTGAATTGCCTTTTCAGTTGTGCCAGTTATTTGCACAATGCTGGATGATTGAGCAAAGTTTTGAACAATAGTATCAGTAGTATCTGTATACTGTGCTGGCTCCATATCCACGATTTCAAGTGTAGACAATGTTTGAAACAATTTATCTGGTTGTTCAACAAATTGTTCGGGATCGGTTGGTTTAACAAAGTGTGGCTTAAGTGGTTCCGTTACGAGAGATTGTTCTGTTTGAGTCACATCCTCATCTGCTGATGCAACTGAGAATTGGCATGTCTCATTTGATGTATGAGTGGTTGGTTCTATGTTACAGGGTTCAGAAATTTGTTGAACGATTGCATCAGTATTCTCCGCTTGTTCAAGGGAATTCAAATAGTCCGTCTCTAGAATCGTTGATGGTTCAAGATGTAGTTCTGGTGTCGCCTCGATAGTTGATGGTTGTGGCTGGCTTTGAGCCATAGGTTCAATGGTTTTAACCTGTTGAGTCTGATTTAGGTCTCCATTTTCCATTGCAGATGACAACTGGATAGCTGCACCTGGCATTCCAGTTGGAACCTCCATCAGTTGAGTTGAGGTCATTGACAGATTTTGAGAAACAGAACCAGCAAACTCAACTTGCTCTGTTGCGTCTAAATCTATAGTTTCCAGGGCAGACGATGGTTTCAAGGATCTATCTGCTTGTTTTAGGTCTTGTTGAACACCAGCTGGCTGAATATTTCTCGATGGAACAAAATCAATTGCTTTGACATGCTCAATTTGGCTTAAATCTTCTGTTTCCAAAACTCTAGATGACTGGATTAACTCTTTAGGATGTTCAGGCTCGTGTTCAGCAATAGATGGTTTAGTTAAGTCTTGAACAACGGAGTCTGTAGATTCCATTTGATCTGTTGATTTGAATTCCTCAGCTTGCACCGCAGATGACTGCTGAACTAAGTGTTCCGATTGGTTAATGGATAGGCTAATATTGGATGATTGAGTCGTGTTCTGCTCAATCGATTCAAAAGCCGTAATCTTTTCAGTAGGGTTAAAGTCTACAGCTGCCATTGCAGATGGTTGAGTTAATTCTTCTGTCACCGCTGATGTTTGCTCAACAATGGAAGAACAGGGAGACTCTGGAATAACGGAGTCCATAGACTCGACAGAAATGTCTGTCAACTTTTCAGTTTGCATTTTGGCGTAAGTGATATCCCCGACTATGACCATATTTTCACTGTTTACTAAAGGCATTGAAGGCATTTCCTACATGGAACAAACAAGGTAAAGGTAACCACAGAAATGGGGAAAGATATCACAAGGTTAAACAAGGTGAACAGGTAAAATGGTGAAAGGTGTGAAATACTAAGCCATAATTTCATTTGTGTAGTGGGATGTAAATCACAATATATCCATACGCCAAACTAGTTAGGCGTAAAATGGGAGTGAAATTTCCACCAATCGTCATCTAGCTCAAAGAATTATATTGTCAACTAACACTATAATGAAATTACGGATTTAGCAGGAAAATTTTGACTAAAGAAATTTCACTGTAAAGGGATTTTGTAAAGGGATTTGACTGTAAAGAAATCTTTACAGAAAATATAGATTTGTTAGCATTATTCTCAGTGGGTTGCATTACAAAGAGCACATAGCATAACACTCGAGGAGGCAAGTAAAAGCAACATACATCAGCTAGCAGCCCAGAAGATTTCTGCAAAGGCTTTTTTTCTGGTTCAATAATATCTTCTGCAACATCTATACTTTCTGGTTCCATTTCATTAACAAAAACCAATTCTTCAACAATTAGTGACTGGGAAAGCATAGCAGATTCTACATTAGGTTTCTCAATTGATTTAGAGGGAATTTGATGAAGCTTGGTGGAACACTTCTGCAGATTCTCAGGGACAACATCGGACTCTACAACCTAGAAGTCAAGGTACATACAGCCAACCAAATGAGTACATATTGTACAACACAAAAAAGCATTGGTTACTACTGGCAAAAAGGAAATATTACATTACACCAGCAATTTATTTTTCATAGGCTGCAAAAGACTGTTTTGAATTTCACATAGCCACAATTTAATGATGAGTTTAATAGCACCAATTTGTAAGTAAACAGAGGAGTGGTCAGATCGACAATTTTCAAAGTTAGCAGGTGTCAAATTGCGAGATGCTAGGTGCTAGGGCCTAGGGCAAGGGATCAAACACACTATGTAATTATGAGCACCGTTAACTGTTACAAATAACAGTAATACAGCGACTACCTTCCAAATATCCATCAAACATAAAAATTGCTCCTCCATTATTTGCATTAACATTCTGTATGGTGAATCAGAAGCAATGACAGTTAAGTAACGTACTTCAGCTAGCAGCCCAGGAGATTTTTTGCAAAGGTTTCTTTTCTGGCTCAATAATATCTTTTGCAACATCTATGCTTTCTGGTTCCATTTCATTAACAAAAATCAATTCATCAACAATTAGTGGCTGGGAAAGCATAGCAGATTCTACATTTTGTGAAGCAACAGATTTGTCTACTGGTTGAGAAGGAATTTCATCAAGTTTTGTTGATCGCTTTTGCAAATTCTCAGGGACAACGTTGGACTCGACGGCCTAAAATCCATGACACATACAGCCATACCACAAACAGATTCAACAGAGCAGCAGGTAAATCACTAACAGCGTTGTCAACTACGACATACAGAGGAAATGTGAAATTGAATATATTTGCTAAGGGAAATGGTCGGTTTAAGCATTTCTGGGTAAAAATCTGGGTAATTTACATTCAGATTTGTCATTGAAATATATTTGGCAACAAGAATTAAAAAAGGTCTGCAGTATTTTCACAATCAGCAACCAAATATTATCATATATTAAAATACAAAGTTATTAACCTCACAATGCTGATCAGGTCCACACTCGCACTACCCACTCCCACCTTCAGCATGACAATGCATTATCTATGATCAGGCTATAAAACAGGAAAGTTGAGTGTCATTTGATCAGTTGTAATTAAATTTTGGTCCGCAGCAGCCATAACAGAGCACGATGCGTAAAAATATGGACAATTTAATATTCAGAGTAGACTTGTTCAATGTCAACCAAGTGAATTGATACGAGCAAATTGAACAGTCCAATCCCAAAATATGTTACGGATATGATAGTAGCATAGACACCGTTTCAGCACTATCTATAGAGCACATAGCATGTAACATAAGGCAAAGGTGACAAAGAAGGATTACAACATACATCAGCTAGCAGCACAGGAGATTTCTGCAAAGGTTTCTTTTCTGGCTCAATAATATCTTCTGCAAGATCTATGCTTTCTGGTTCCGTTTCATCAACAAAAATCAATTCATCAACAATTAGTGACTGGGAAAGCATAGCAGATTCTACATGTTGTGAAGCGGCAGATTTTTCTACTGGTTGAGAAGGAATTTCATCAAGTTTGGCTGGTTGCTTTTGCACATTCTCAGAGACAGCGTTTGACTCGACGGCCTAAAAGCCAAGGTACATACAGCCATAATTCACTAACAATTGCGAGAGAGCAGCGGGTAAACAACTGATAACATTGTACACTAGAATATACAAAGGAAATGTGCATTTAAATGCATTGCACTTGTGAAACAGTAAGTTACACGAGTGTTGCACAGAAAGTTTTGTGATGGTGGAAGGATTTTAGGATTATTATTAGGGTATTGCATACATTATAACACAAAATTATTAAAATGATAAAGAATGCCTTTGTCAGTAAGTACAGTAAAGCAGCAGTTTGAACTACAGCTACATTAAAGCAGTGTGGACACAAAAACCCACAAACAGGTTGAAATGAGGACTGCAAGCATTCATTAAATCATACCTCTGCATGTACTGTGCTTGTTACTTCATAATGAGTCCTGGAAGCACCAGTACCGCGAATTTCTACTGATTCCTTCATTGTCTGCTCCCACTGTACATTATCTTGAGCCCCAACCTGTGTCTGCTGTGATTCAAAAGAAGTTTGCTCACCAGATGGAGCCTGTTGGGTAATACCTGCCGTGGTCTGTACATCTAGCGCCTCTCTAGGCGTAACGGTGCTCAGTTCCGTCACTTTGGTAGTTGTGACAGCAGGTCGTACCTTCAGTTCACATTCTGATTTCACTTCACCTGCTGGATTGCTAGCAACACATCTAGAAGAAACACAGCCTCAATTATTCATCATTTAATATAACAATTATAATAGTATATTATATTATAATAACATATTTATAAGGTATATTATCATATATTATAATATTACAGTGTAACAATTTACATCTATAGTAAAATCTGGTGTCACAATCTACTGGTAGCAAGAGTGTGCCACGTATCCAAGTAAAGTACAAATACAGGTAATCAATTATGATAATGTTGTGGGCTAATTAAGTTCTAAGTAGCAGAAGGGAAGTGCTTAACACTCCGGTCGTACAGTGATGATTCAAGTCACCTGCAAAGACATAGGTTCGAATCTCACCTACGAACTGGAGGTTTTCGTCCCGTAGAAAGTTTGTACCCTTGCCAATTGAATTAATAATGATATTGTGATGGTCTCGCCACCAGCCCCTCCCCAGCTTCATGGCAGAGATCTGGGGTGGACAGTAGCATTGACTGGGTTGGACAGTAACATTGACTGGGGTGGACAGTAACATACCTAGATTAGATACATACTGGACTACTTGCCGTAACAATTATATATTCCTATTGTTATCTTGTCTATACCTTATCTTGTTATCTTGTTATATAGTATGCTGACAGGCGGCCCATGGACTTTAGTATAAATATGTGCCTACCTGCCTACCTGCCGTTTCCGGCCATTTCTGGCGGTACCGGCGTAGGCTCCACCTACTCATTTTTCTATATAAGCAGTTGCCTTGCTAGCCACTGATCACTTCTTACAATTACTTGTTACTGGGCAGTCGCTCCTTTACTAATAAATGTGTATATATACTTGCCTTACTGTATTATCTGTTATCATGCATTGTGTTGGAACCCTCCCCTAACACAGCCCCCTTCCCCGTCCACTATCTCAGAATAGAGACAGACGGTTAGCCGACCCTTCTAACACCTCTTATAACCGCAAGTTCTCTCTGACGGTATATGCCGGTTGGAGACAGCACCCAATAAGAGAGTTCTATTCGGCTCCCCCTCTCATTCAAGTTGCCAGGGATCCGTGACCGTTCACCTCCACTTCGAGAAGTGGGGGTAAGATAAAAGTGTTGCAATATCACGTGCTGTGTATAGTAGAATTCCTTTGACCAGCTTTCAATGGACAATATATGCCTGGCCAGCAAATATCATTTCTATTAGTCCTTTCAATTGGTTCAATTCAAAGCTTCAATTAATTTTACCTAGAATTTTACTAGTA
>JAOQGN010084681.1:0-12183 GCA_027564295.1 Himantozoum antarcticum
CTAAAGTCACATTGATTTGAGACAGTTTCATTGCATCCAACAAAATCTCAGCCTCTCAATAAACTTATGTGTTCCTGTACAGAAACTTTTTGTTCTGTTTTCGCTGAGGTCAATGAGGCATATGATGGAAATTGGTAGTGAAATAACAAGGTCACGATGTGGACCTTACAAGTTGGGGCGTGTCTAACAATGTAAACAATAACAAAGCGCACGTGTAGGTTCGTCCGCAGTTCGTAGAATATATGAAATTAAATAGAATTTTATTGCACTGTTCCCCCGTTATCGCAACCTTGGCTGAACCGTACCCCAGGTTTTCTCTACCTTATTTTTCTGCCGGTCCGGCGAACTAGGTTGCGAATCCGCCTATTGCCTTCAATTTTGTTAAAATGTATATCTCAAGTTGCTCCATTTAAGATTAAGAGCGACAAAAATTTCCAAGCTCTCCCTTTCCGCGACGCGCCTGACCAGGCCTTCGGCCTGCATATTGCCACGCCTCAAATACTTAACCTTTTGTAACTACATTTCCCTCAAAAATTTATATACACTTTAAGCCCTGGGTATGACAAATTGAGGTACCCCGTCAACTAATCCTGGTACTCATTTGCAGTTTAGTCGACTTGAGTGATGTGAAATAAAAATATGCAGAAGGGATTCGACTCCGGTCCTTGCAATCAAGTGTCAATTCCTTTAACCGTTAGGCTATGGTAGCATGCTTCACAAATCGCTATGTAGTACCCAATAAATATGAATACAATTACAACAGATCGCTTTTGAATGACGTGGCACCTTGTTTGTAGAGCAAGAATTAAGAATTAATAATATTGAATTACAGCTTATCACTGGGTCTGGACTCCCTTAAAACTAGGCCCATGCTGTTTCGTTTTCCATGTTCAGGGAAGTGTTTTGGACTACAGTCAACGTCATAGGTGTCTATAGTGAGAATACTTATAAGAAAACGTGGTAGACATGTAGAATGGCATGCAGTAGCCTGTGATCGAAACCCCAAAACCTCAACCACAAACCACCAATCTCAGAAACTCAGACTACTGAACGCCATATAACATTCCAACGGAAAACGTTATAGGCCCAATACTATAAGCATACATGTACAACCATGCATAAGCATACAAAACAGACAGACACTGCAGTTCATTGGGCAACTGCAGTTCATTGGTCTTTAGGAACCGTCCACCCATTACACATCTTTACGTAATACTCTATAACAGTCATGTAGTTACTGATTTACTTTTTGCTAGCACATGCACACTGTATAATTAGCAGCTAGAGCTAGCCCCCAGCTAGCCTAGCTCTGGCTTTCACAACAACACATGAATCAGCATCAACACACGGTTATAATTTAGAACAGCGGCATTTGACTTTGAGGGGTTGAAATCTAAGATTTTAATTTCCGAGTGCAATAGGTGTGGAAAAGGAAAAGTCCGGACTCCCCAAAATCTATAACCCCAAAAAGAAAATTCTCATTTGAGAAAACCTCAATACTGAGATCCTTCAATCCTGAGATCCTCAAAAAGGGATATAGGGGTAGCTTTTCAAGCTTTCGCATTCAGCATTCTTGCCAAGTTTTGAGGTAGTCCAGACCCTGGGAGTTTCATGCACATAGTCATAGACCTCAAATGTATGCACATTTTTAAAACATGGTCGAATACACTATATGCTATTCACCTAATCTCCTGTCATAAAGCCCACTGGCTGTGACATGTCCCAATGAATCAAATGTTTTGGAGTTGGTTACTTCCAAAGCACTGAGCTTTCTGGTATCCTTATCAGTGTAGCATCCAAACTCTAACTTAACAAATTTCTTGGGGGCTTCTGCCATTTCTGATTCTTCTTATTAATATTAATTTTAACAGTTGACGATGAGAAAATCACAACATTATACTGGTTATTGTTGTTTTGAAGTTAATACAGTTAAACTTCTCATGCCAGTTTCACATGGCGGAAATGTATGCATTGGGGTGTAATTGGCCCGCTGTCAGTTATTTAGACGTAGATTGGTAAATGTTATCAATACAGGGGAGCTCGCGTGACCATCCCGATCACACGTCCATAGCATACGGTGAGAACCAGAGCCGTGAGACCGCCTCTGGGCCAATCAGAACGCATACTTACCATGGAATTATTTTGGAGATACCTACCTAAAATTAGGCATGTGCTGACAACCACTAAAACTGTTATGGGCTGATGTAAATTGTAGCAGATTTTATTCTAGACATAGCAATCTTAAGACTTGCATATGGTCATAACTCATAAGGAACATAACGGTCATAAGACCTACCTGTCCAGTGGTTAAAAAAGTAGCATTATAATTTAGAAGTGATGGAGTGTAGCTAGTGCATATGCTGTTGCTGTTGTTGCTGTGCAGACCATATTTTACACCCATTTAGCATTTCCACTTACATTCAGAGCATGCTTACAGTCAAATTGAAACTGTGATCAACCAAATTGTTAATACCTGCACGCACAAAAATTAAAATACTGAAAACACAGACGGTAAGAACTTTGTGAGTCATTAAGAATGCTTTTAAAATAATGATGTTGTTGTTAGCATGTGTGTTCCTGTATCGCTTAGGTAGCAGTATTTCAGATGGGTTGAGCGGGATCAGAGGTTAAAGGGTAGTAGTTTATTGACCTTTAATTATAGGGCTGGCAATAAAATAATAATATTATCAAATAATGTCAAGTTTAAGTGTATGCATTAGTATCCAAGTGTCTCATCCCACTACCCCGGCCCTACCCGTTAAGCAAAAGAGGCAAAATCATGAAATAGAATGAAATACTGCAAAAACAGACAAAAATCACCAAAAGGAATTTGGGTATGGAAAAGCAAAGAAAGCTAAGAAGGAGTCACAGAAATCTAAATCACAATCTGATGAGTCTAGTGATGAAAATGTTGATCCAAAACAACTTGAGATTGGTTCACTTTTATTGGTGATGAGTCGGATGACGATTACATCGAAGAAAATCAAGATGAAAAAATTCATATCGTTGATGTGTCCTAGCCTGTTGAAGAGATGCAAGAACAAGAAGGAGATTTTGCAGTTATCATGTTTTTTGGTTGGCCAGAATTCAATTTGTTATTTAGGCAAAATTATACAGTTCACTGAGGACAGTGTCACCATCAACCGTCTGAGATGCCAAGGGAAAACAACCAAATTCAACTTAATGGAGAAACCTGACATTTCTACCATTTCCAGATCTCAGATCCGTTTACAGATTGCCTAAACTTTGAGTTGTATTTTTATAAAACGGCAACGTGGCACTCTACTATCTGATATTTTGGTTGGAAATGACATTGACTTGAGATTGAGATAAAGATAAATATCATTATGAGGAAGTAACAATGGTTTAGTTGCATGACAGTTCACTTTTGCTATGCTATTTCTGGTTAAATGCAGGCAGCATTCCAATTCCAAATCTTGGTTATAATTATTGTGACATAATAATTTGCTCAATTATAATGTCCAAAATGTTTAAATAGAATTTGAATCAATATTTTATTATTCCGTTGACATTTGTTTGTCTCAATGTTCACTCACTACTTAACACAACATTAATTTGCTGCATTAGCTGTCTCATAGCTCCAATATATATAAGCAATTATTTCTCACACCACCTTCAGTGCTGTCTCACTGATACCACATTTTTTTGCGATGGGGTGAGTTGAAACAGATTTTATAAAATGCTTATAACTTGCAAGTTGCTTGATGCAGCCAATCATGAGCTTGACTGAACAAAGCTTATAATAAGCTTCCAGTATAATTATAATGAGCTTATAATATGATCCATGCAAAAAGGGAACAACTCCTATATATGAATAATTAGTGCAATTGTGTTCACTCAACAACTCCTCTCACTACACCCACTCTTCCCCTAATTCAGACAAATGTGAAATCTGAAAACTGTCATTTGCCTGGCTGGTGTAAAGAGCAAGACGAAACAAGATCCGTCTCCGTCTTGCCTCGAAAATGACTCATATTAGCCAAGGCTTGCCAAGACGCTTGCCAAGCCAAAGGACTAGCTGGATTAAACTCAACATTAGAGTATATATATTTCAGGAACTTAGGTAAGAGGTTGGGAGAGGTGTAATTCAATAACAAATTGAGATTCATTTGGTGTGAAGCCCAGTGAGATAAATCTAAGCTAGGCAACAGCTTGCAAATTCTTAGATCTTAGACTGAAACATAATAGTGAAGCCTATAATCTAGTTACTATCAATAGGAATTTAGCTAGTGATGAGATGGATCTCGTCTAAATGGATTGGTAATCTTTAAAGGCCAGTAAAACATCACTCTCAAGTCTCATGTTGAATTTATTCTTAACTTTATGTTTTGCACCAATAATTCTCTGCTCAGTGTTAGATATTAGTACATGTACTATTGAAATGTAAGTTATCATTATTTATTATTTAGAGGACTAACGCCTTGGACAGGCTGTTGATATATATTGCTTCAGCATAATACTCATAGTTGCCCTATACCCATAGTTGCCAACTTATTCTGTGAGATCTATTTTACTCTGGAGCTGGAGGTGCTACCACTCCCTCCCAAATCTTCATTCAAATAAATATGTTTTGCTATCATATTGCTTTACTAACATGATAGCAATGTTAGTAAAGCAATATGCTTTACTAACATTGCTATACTAACATGTTAGTATAGCAATGTTAGATAAACATCATTCTGGGTGAGACATACATGTAGGTTATTCACTCAAAACAGATCAAAATCGACCAAATGTAGTTGAGTGGAAACTGGTGATTCAAAGAGTTAATCCAAGACCCATGTCCAGGATATGCAAAAACATGATAAAATTGGCCAAATGAACACAATTGAGAAAAACTCTCAATATTATGATTGCGCAAGGCAGCTTTTGCTAACAGTTGGCAGCCTGCCATAATCGCCCATGAGTACACAACAAGTTACTTGACCAATGTCTTCCAATGATTACTTGACCAATAATGTCCGGGCTCTAGTGTAGTAGCTTTATGAGATGACCTAAATTGTGTGGTTATTGACAATGACTTGATTATGGATAGTATGGCTCATAGTTGGCAGGGGTGGGGCACCCACTATCGCCAATGCATGAGCACACAACTCCCAATGCAAGTGACTTGGTAAGCGCCAGACTAAATCGGAGATTGATGATGATATAAGCAGATTAATCAATAATTATCTCGACGTAACTAGCATAATTTTATTGGAATGTCCTTAAATGTGTGGTTTTGACTGTTCGACCATGTTGGGTTTGACATTGTTGTTGCTTCTATTAATTGGGCAACCAGTTTCTTGCATGTGATTGACTGATTAGTGTCACACAATCACCCAGGGGAGCTGCAAAGATTTGTTTGCTAATTGCTTTAATTATGCATGATCAGTTTCCAAATTTAAGCAATGCAATATTTACAAATAATTGCAGGTGTCAAATGCATTTACAGGCATTTGATACAATAAACATTAACAAATAAGTTGTTCCATTACAGATTGTACTATGTACTTACATAGTACATTCCATATTACATGGAAGTACATAGTACTTACATTGTACTTACACTATGTCGCACAAATGACAGTGAGGCACAAACAGTACACTTATAAAGAAGACAACTCCTATAGCCGGATATGGGAAGTTGGCAGTGGGAAATGTGTCTAAAGTAATACACAAGGCAATATATCACACCATGAGCTCCTGGGAACAACTCCCATTGCAATCAAAGTAGCAGTCCAGTATCAACCACGTCCTCAACAAGCTTGTTGGGAACTGTGGTTGATACTGAACAGCGACTTTGATCATAATGGGAGCTGTTACTTAGGAGCCCATGCCCTCCCCCTCTCCAAATACATATGCATATTCAGTTATATCCAAGTATAACTCCTTGATATACTCCATACTTGTGTGTTTCAGACTTCGATATACATACAGTAGCCTAACCAGATTATCATTTTTGTAAAGAGTTTGTTGAAAGTTTGATCACAGCAGTGGTTGAAACAGACGGGTACTCGTGGGTAGGCCTACTCAGTACCTATAAAGCTAATGCTTGGAGGTACTTTTTAACTAAGAAAACTCTGAAATTCCAACTTCATATGAATGGTTTTTCAGAAATGGTTGAAAGGGCAATTATTATTCCCTAAAATATTATTAAAATAATATTACCCAAATATTTTTGTGCACAAAATTAGTGCTGTGTTTTAATCACATTCACCTTATATAGACATTATTATTACTATTGCAATATTACAGTAGCCCTAGTAAAGCAAAATAAAAAAACATGAAAAATTATGCATTAAACTATGCTTCATTTCATATTTTAGGGTTGTCTGTGCACGCACATACATATAATAAAGAAGATTAATAGTAAAATTAATTTATGATTAAAATGCCTACTGTGAAAGATTAATCAGATTAAAAAACAGCCATGTGACCACACCACCTAAAATACCTAGAAAAATGGATGGGAATACCCATTATACCATCGATTAGGAGTATGAGTATCTCCATAACTTAACATTAGTGCCACTTCTGGTACTGGCTGGGAGATTTGTACAAATATAACTGATAGACAATGTAATATATAAATGCTTGATTAAAAATTTCTATATGGTTTGTAACGAGCCAATCAATTTGCATAATATATAATAGATAATTTGATAGGTTGATAGGACATACTAGTCAATAAAAGTATGGACTACCAAGTTATTATTTTCTCTGGTTGTTGTAGCGCGCTAGTAAAGACAGTGTTACTACATAGGAATGTCTTATATGTGGTATTCCACCTTAGTTTTCTCCGGTGAAGCGCCTATTTCGTGCTCATAGAAGGCAGGAGTTTATTTAGGTTATCATGTGGATCTGGTTGTTATATATTCTTGATGCAGTGGAGACGTAATAAACAATGTACATGTACATGTATTTTATATCTATCAGAATCAACTGTAGTTCAGGCAATCGCTCCATAATTATATGCAAATCGCAGTCTGGAGATGTAATCTTTAGTGATAGTTACTGACTGTGATAAGATTTAATTTACTTCCAAAGAAACAGCTTTAAAGATTTGCTTTCTTCATGAATCTATTGGCCCTCATTTCTTTGACAAGTAATTCATGAGTTCTTTGCTGTACAAGGTCAGCTAGTATAGCACCAATTGCCGGAGCAAGCTTGAATCCCTGGCCTACAATTCATACAACTTCTATAATCCAAATCTGTAAATACTATATACACTCACAGTATCCTAACGTTTATCCTTACTCTCCCAGCGTAGGGCGACAGCAGTTGCAGAACTTTGGCAAGGATGTGGAGAGCAGACCACAAGAGAACTCTCGTTATGTGCTACCGGCTATCCCAGTCCGGATTCCGGCGAGGGTAGTGGAAGATGTCTTTCAATGGCTACCGGCCAGAAGGTTGCTCCCCTGTCAGGACAGGGGGCAGGAACAACTTATAAGCAACTGGCAAAGCAAGTGGTGCACAATGTATATGGATGAACTAGGTAGTTGGAATGCTATGCGTAGATATATTGTTGACTGTATTGGCTAGAGATACAACTTCACAGTACGACAACTGTAGGAATAATGACAGTAATATAAAGGTATAAAGGTATATAATATATACAAAACAGGTAGCCGGCTGCACTGAATCATTAGGTCTGCCAGGGACGCTGGCTACAAATAACAAATGGAATTCGCTACAACTGCAATAAAAACCAACCAGTGAGGATGGATGGGACACAAGGTAAAAACATTCTGGTTAAGCCGGACCAGAGTTGTCTACTAACATTGACTGTTGATAGACAACTCTGAGCCGGACTGTTCACCAGATACAACAACTTGGTGAGCCCAAGTAACACAGAGATACATCAGTAATAAAAGATACTACAATTCCGGGTGTGCTGGATGATTGCCACAAGACGTGTACGCAGTGAGATACAGATGGATAAGTGTTAGATAGCAAAGACCAGTTGAGCTGGCATAACAACAAAGCAAGATAACAAGGGCTCCACCGGGAGCATAAACACATGTATATACCAAACTATGCATTGGTATAAGTATAGGTCAAGCAGATGCACATGAATACAAGGCAACCCGGCTAATTTGGGTTGTTCCTACAATACTAAGTCTAAGAGGGAGACACGATTCCACAATAATATTGCATGACACTTTATAGTGATTAACAGAATAAGAAAAGGACATTGGGATCTATAAAATTGAAATTGTTGCATTGCTGAAGACAATACCCTTTTCTTTTTTGTCAGAAGTCTAGCTGCACTTGGAATATTTGATCGATACAATTGCCAATGTGAGCAGGCTGAATTAATCAAACGAAATTACTATTAATCCTCTAAAGATAAAAGACATTGCTGTAACAATAGGCAGTACAACGGGATACTGTTGCTGTGTGGCATCTTGGGAATCGGTGTTTTTATTAGTGATTTTCTCAACAGAACGGTGGTACAAATTCATTCATAATTCTGACGTATCCAAGTTTCAAAGTATCCAAATTCCAAAAGTAAACAAGTCTCCATAAATTTGGAAAGTTTTAGGCTTGCAATACGGTTTATGAACATTGCTTCACAAATATTAAATATTTGTTATATCATTTTAAATTTCATAATCGTATAAAATCATTGGCAAATAGCAAATAAGTTTGCAAATATTAATGATATAAATTATATTAATGATATAAAGTTAATTAATGTGTATAATTATGATTGTAATATTTATCAATTTATTAATGATAATGTATTTAGCACATTGCTGAGGGTACCTCGATTTATCATACCCCTATTCCACATACTCCATACACTTGAACAATTCCGCAGGGAATAGCAACTCTTGATACTGAAAATGTCCAATTTTAAAATTTATTGACTTTTTGCTATCATTCTTTCATTTAAGGTGAAGATGTTGCTGTGAAGGTACGTCTGTATTATCTGTTAGGTCAGTAAAGTTAGTAGCCATGATGGATGTGTATTGTGGATGGAGGTCATAACTCATGATGAGCGGAAATTGGGAAAAAACAGTACGAATATCAATTCACTTTCAAATTAAACAACCATAGTTATAGTTTTATCATCAATAAAGGTGTTAGTTTGGTTTAAAAGTCTGTGGTCTTGTCCACCATAACTCCTTGATCAAACACATCGATTCTCTCTCAGTTTTACATACATGTAAGTCTAACATCATCATAATCATGCAGTATTTGCAATCTAAGTCTAAGAGTGACTAAGTTTTCCTTGTATTTAATCAGGATTTCAATCTATCGTATCATAACATAGACAGAGGCTTTGTACGTGATGTGAGAGAAGTAAAAAGAGATGACCTCCAGATCGAATGATATTGAATAAATGAATTTTTAATTACGTATCAAATATTCCACACAAAAACATTCTGAAATCTCTTGTGAGTATGGAGTATGTGATAAATGGTATGGAGTATGTGACAATTATGATAAATTGAGGTACTCAATTGCTGAGGATATTAGAGAAACGGCAAGGTTTCTCTAATATTCTCTCATTCCTTCTCTTTTTAATCCGTTCTCCACTTACGAAATTCATAGATCTCATAATCTCAAGTATGAAATTATTAGTATGTATTAAAGTAGTAGTAAGTAGTAGAAGTAGTAGAAGAAGTAGTAGTAGTAGAAAGTAGTAAAGTATGTATTTCAAAGCCTCAATATTGGGGAGCAATTTTTCATACTCTGTGATTGTGGTATATTAATACTTCGCCTCTTGCTTCAGGGTAGAGAGCAAGGACTAAATACTATATTCGTAAACACTTTTGACATTCCAATTGCATTTCTCTGTGTAGTCGACTGAGTGCCGACTGCCATGATTTGCCAGCTGGTTGCCCAGTCAATAACCAGCAGTCCTTGTCTCTATAAAGAGAGCCCGGCTTTTATTCTCTCAGTCTATAATAACGCTCATCAAGGACAGTTGTGCCTGAATATATGTTATTGTGATCAACAATAATGTGTTAAAACATACATTTCATACCGTAAGATGTCTGCAGAAGTCAAGCAAATGAATGAAATTGATACTGCAGCATCCAAGAATCCAATTAGTGACAAAAAATATTTTGGACACTTTATGACACAATTCCATAACATGTTAAACCTTGACTTCCGGTTTGCGAAAAGTGGAAATGTCTGGATATGTTTGGATGTCTGATGAAGACTGACATCCTTAGAGGTCTTAAATTGTCTGTTCCAGCAGTCTAAAGAAGTCTGAGATGGACTGGACATGTCTGGAAGCCTGAGAATGTCTGGATAGATCAGGTAAGGAGTCTGAAGATGTCTGGAAATGCCTGATGCACGGTCCTGAAATCTGGAAAAAACCTAAGTTTTCTGCAGATTTTTCCGGAGGTCTGGAGAAACCTGAGGACTTCCGGAGACTTCTGAGGACGTCTTACGGTATGAATGTATGTTTTTACCTACGATTCTTCTTCACTAGTGAAGCGAGATCATTCTAACTAGTACCCAAAGGTTAGGTCATTTAGTCGGCGCCACCGGCTCAGGATGATCATAAGCACTGCAGTTCGCATCAGCCAGTACCAGGCAACCCTACAATCACAGCGAGTTTCTCAAGGTTGCATAGGTGGGTGCCTAGGGTCAATTATAACCAAACGCACCGAGTTGTTCAGGCCTGACTGGGAACTGTTACACTGTTATTGCCTTTCAGTTTGTATTATAGAGACTAATCATTGAATGCTATAGACTATTAAGTGGAGTGAAGTTACATTTCAATGGCGGAATACTTACTCAGTATTACTTTCTCTTCTAATTGTCTCATATTCTTAAAATAATTATATGGAAGGCAGTGTGAAGACCAGCGAATGCATAGTGATATTATTTGCTAAAAATTAATGTTATATGTTCAAATAACCCTTTTTGATTGGACATTGTGAGTATTAGACAAACGCTTAACTCCCGCTTACCCTGGTCTGCTCTCACCGCAATCCGTGCTCCAATCTGCCAAATTTGTATTCTCATGGAATAAATTGGTTGACAAGAATACAAGAATATCACAAGTCTGAAAATTTTTCTTTTCTGTCTTTTTGTGTCAAGCTCAAACTCTGTACACGTATGTTCTAGAATCTAGATAAACACATTTAATAAAAGTTGATATTATGTGAAATGTTTAACTATTTCACAATCTACAAATACAGTCAGCAAATACAAATATTGAGGCAGTGGATAGCAATAATATTATTACCTTTCAGTTTGTAGAATACAGAATAATTTATAACGGATTCATAAAGTGCAATGACGGTCAATGCATTGTCCGTGCAATGACGGACAATGCTCAACCGATTCTTAAAGTGCAATGAAGTTGCATTTCAATGGTCGAGTATTGTTTATGCCTCTTCTGCATTCCTATTGTTTCAGTTTTTCTGGATCCAAAAAATAAGGTATAAAATAGAACAGATTAAATTATACTTTGATATTCCTCTCATAATTTAGTTAACGATGAATATATTAATGTATTTTACCCTCATTCCCTGCAGGAATGGTAATCTGCTCACCTTTCATTGGTTCACTGACGCCTTTACATCTCTCCATTGGATAGAACTTCTGGCACTAGGATGTCAAAGCCCGATGAATAGTCCTAAAATAGTATCTTGCTACAAATTTTGTGTTGGTGCTCTCTCATCATGGCCAATGACAATATATTGCGAGATGCTGCTTGCGTCAGCAGTAGACAATATATCTCATCATTTTGTCTGCAACTTGTAGAGGTCTGCTAGTATGTGTCATGTATATGCATGTACATTAGGAGGCATGTAAATAATTATGTAAAGCATGTGGCAGGTGTATGCATGTGGGATGTGGACAACTATTTCTTCTAAAGTGATTGTTCAACATTAATATAATACCATGTGCATATTTTGTTGTCATTAATTAGATTTAGTTTTACCTCAGCGGTATGAGATATGTCCAAAAAGCATAAAATGGAAAGATCTCCATTGTAACCATCATGCAGCATTTCTAATTTCATCCTTCATGGTGTTTATATCAGCATTTCAGCAAATGCGTGCTGATTTACCATAATTGTATGTTTTTTACTGAGTGCTGAAAACAATAGTTTTTATATGCAAACTCTAATCTTAGGGAGCCTTCAACCTGCGGAATCGACGATGCGATGCCGGAATATAAGAATAAAAATAATCTAATAAATTA